>NW_015148972.1:3251417-3338857 GCF_001465965.1 Polistes dominula | reverse complement strand
CAGAACATTTTTCTGTACAATCAATTAATGATGAGGTATGAATTTTATTCTATTGGACTGAGAAAAAAATAAAAAACTGCGATGCGGAGGATCTTTCTACTAAAATTAAGAGCTCATATTTGG
Source organism: Polistes dominula (assembly GCF_001465965.1). The sequence continues at coordinate 3,338,734 of NW_015148972.1, read as the reverse complement.
TGAGAATTTTTTTAAAGTGTCTAGCAACCCATTTTTCCGTGTCATTTGTAAAAAAAAAAATAATTGATTTTTTTGACCCACCCTAATGTACAACCAGGAACGATAACTACGAAGCAGAGCATAAAGAGAGCATAAAGATTTTTTTCAAATCACTCTCTATTTTAAAGAAGTTTTCACTTCAAAAACAAAAAAATATGTTTTTATTTTAAAGATTAAAATACGATAAATTTTCAGACGATAAGACGTGAATATGTCTTTGGTAAACCATTGATTCTCGTTTTACGACTTTCGAAATTGGTGCGACTTCATCATCGACTATACTATACGGTCCGTCGTTGGCAGATATACGAGCGACAGGGCCGCAAGACCGTTTCAATGCGAAACAACTTTTAGAGGCCGTAACTAGTAGTCACTTCGTTGGATGTCATTCGAATGCAGTAGCATCGTATGTAGAAAATTCAGCAACGTTGTTTAGTGACTTTATATCCTGGTTCACAGAACATTTATCGAGATTTTGTAAGAATTCGGGAAAAAAATCAAGTTTCTCATAAACAAAAAAGATTTTGATAACATAAAATTTGCATAAAATATTTATGGATGTTCTTTATAAAAACCTATATGTATTATGATATAAAACTTACCTCAAAATCCGTGAAAGCTTTGTACGTGAGAACTAAGCAGCCGCCGAAAAATAGACAAGTCGCAAGGTTCCTAGTATCAGCTAAAGATGTAACCAAAGGAACGGAACCCATTTGCCAGTCATGAGAGAGTGTAACCGGGCATAGGAGTAGCCAACAGTTAAGTGCCGCCAAATAACAAAATGTCAGTAATCTATAACAATTAACACAAATGTTTTGATTAAAAGAAAATAATCTACTATACGATATTATTTTATCGTGTGAATGGGAATGAAAGCATTTGATTATATAATAAAGGACTTGGACGAATAGAGTTTCGTTGACAGTGTGTTCCTTTGATCGATGAATTCACATCGTAAGCACCTACATAGAAAGGAAATTCCTAATCCATCGTTATTCGCGATGGCTCGATGCAAAGTGCCAAAAGATGTCAATGGTTCTTTTCTGCGAGTCACTCGAGAAAAAATGAAAGCGATCGAGGATCATGGCTTGTGAAAGTAGACGAGCTTCGACGTACGGTATTGTTCTCACACGTTCGTGGCGAAGCGCGGAAAAACCATCAAGGAAGAAGAAGAAGAGAGGAGGATCGTCGTGTCTAGTGCTGACGTCGAATCTTTCGTTTTCTCACTATCAGCATTCACCGATATAATCACCGATATAATACCTCCGATGCTCCATCATCGAGGCTGCGTATTCTTGACACCATCTTCGATGAGGTGGATTCTGTTCTCTGTCTCTTTCTCTCACTCTCTCTTACTCTCTCCTCTCCCTTTCTTTTTCTCTTCATCCTTTACCTTCTTCGTTTTTCTCCTTCACGCCGTTGTATCGGTCTAACACCCTCAGGGTGGCTTACTCGACGGGTCTATTGTTTCGCGAACAAGCTCCGTCGTATAACGACGAGTCGCATAACATGCCGGCAAATATTCTCGTCACTCCGCCACCCTGAGTGTTAATACCGACGAAGCGTGATCCCCTCTAATTGTCCTCCGCACCAGATGCGGATTTACCAAGAAACGTGCTTGTTTATAGGAGAAACCAAATCCTAAACCAAAGGAATACGAAGAAAATGCCAAAAGCCTCTCTATTATGTATTTTCCTTGAATTTCTTAGAAATCGACACGTTATATTAAGAACTATGTCGAACAAATTCTTTTTTTCGATTCATAATTAGCTATGCTACAAGATAAAATTCTAATAATATCGGTGTTAAAAGTTACATAGAAATGTACTTTTAATTGTAAGTAAGTATTTTGAAAAGTTTGATATAAAACTTATTATTAAAAATATCTTGTTTTTGTCGACTTGTTTTCACTTTGTTTCATTTTGGATTATTAAAGCTTTGCAAGAGTGTTCTTAATTTTATTTTCTATTGAAACTGAAACTAGTATACACTTGAGACGTAAAACAAGCGAAGTAGCTTAGTTGCCACCTTCAAATTCTCCTGCCGACATATTTGAGTGTCGAATTACAAACAAAAAATAAATTATTTAAAATAAGTTTATAATATTTTTATCTGTATACCATAATTTTCTAAGTATCTTTTTAGTATCCATGCTGTAATTAAAAACTAGTGTACATACATTCAAAGTTTACAACAACAATAGGTTCATGAATGTTGATAAGAGGTAATGTAAAAGTACTTTGTAATCGTAATAGAAAGTAAATGTAATGAGATAATAAAAAGTTTGCTTATAGAAGGAATGTGGATTTAATTGACCTCACTCTTGTTTCTTGGAACCTTGTTTTCTTATTGGCAGAAAGGGTCATATCTGCTAATACGATGCATAAAGAAAGAAAATTAAATACGTCGAAATATAATTGAATAAAGTGATAATAAACATTAGCTTTTATGGTAAAATGTTCTTCTATCCACGATTGACTATGAAACATAAGTGTTTTCCATAGTTTGAAATTATGCAGCTATGTCAAAAAGATTCTACTATACATTACATAATTAAAACAAATGAATATGCTGTTCTTGTCATTAGATAAATAATAATTACATTTTCTCTATTTGATATTTTCAAAAGACGAATGTATTATTTGCACCAACTTGAATTTCGAAAAAAAAAACTAAAAATTACATCGTCAAAGAAACGAACATAGTCGTTTCGTATTAGTTCAAACGTTTTCACGCGAGTCAACTCGAATGGTGCAAAGTGATAGAACCATCGAATGGGGCGCGAAACGAGGCGCATGCTGATGAACTGCGAAGAGCTCTCTAAACTTACGATCGATCGCATAAAAAACGACACATTTCTCTGCAATTTGCTTTTTGAATTTCTACCGAAGTAAATGTCGTATTCGTATCTTTTTAATTTACTAATGATTCTTTCAACGCCCTCACACGCTTGCCTCTCTCGCGAAAAGTAATAAAATTTAGCAAAATAAGAATTATAAGTTTTAATTACAGAATTTGTTTTGATTTTTCGCGTAAATTCCTAATTTGTTCAAATGGAATATAAAGGGCAAACGTCTATAATTTTTCATTATTACTCTCGTACTGTTCTAGTCAACCTAAATTGTTTGTTTTATCTTGCGAACCATTAGGTTTTGCATAAAGGTTTACGTTGTACCGAACATTCACTTTTAAACCCAATTTCTCTGACGAAAGTGGCAGCGAATGCACTGTGGGACCATTACCTGCATGGCAGGAATGGACTTAGATGGAGGATACTGTACACGGGATACATGGCATCCCGAACTGCATTGCGGCATACTCAACTTCCCCTTGAGTAAAGATGACCTTCTACTTCACTTTCTGAGATAGCACTGTGGCGCATGCGTTTATAAACATTTTCCAGCAACACTTTTCATCCACAACATGAAACATTGTTTTATGTCTCATAGACTCCAATATTTTCTTTTCTATATAGGTTAAACCAAAATCCATTTATCACTGTGCACATATACCTAATAACTGGCGTTAGATGTTCCTAAGTACTTTGCCAATGAATTTACAATTTTTACTCGTTAGATTTCCACCTTAAGACTTTAATAGCGATAGCTATTAAGAAAAAAATATCATTAGAAAAATATGTTTGAGAAACATTGTATCGGTGTCAAATCAATACGGGAGTCTACATTATAAACCAAAAAATATATTTCTATTAATTCGTGTTTTTTTGTTTACTATTTTTATTATATTTCCGTTAACGTCAAATATCCTATATCATCGTTGCATCGATTAATAACAGTCTTAAATGTTCCCAATAACGGTGAGATAAAATCGACCCAAGTACACCGGTGCTTGGAAAAACAATGACGATAATGTATTTCAGTTGCCCGTCGCCATTGATCCTTTCTCTCAGTATAATTTTTCTTTGAGTTGGTCATACTTTTATTTCACCAACATGATTAATGGACCGGTCGGAAAGAAACGGAGACTCGAGTAAAGGTGGAAAAAGAACCGTGGTCGATCCGAAACGTCAAAATAATAATTCTCGGCATACATCAAGCGCAATGCACGTACCGTAACGTAAAAGGGTAGAATTTCCTTCAAAGATGGTCTTGGAAACGCGCACGCGTCCTTTACAAAGGATGACGCATTCATGTATGGGCTTTATCCTTTTCGAGTGTGATAGAAAATGGGTAAAGATTGCAATAAATCTTATACACCTGATTCGGAAGATCCGTGATATCTTCGACTCTTGATAAGACCAGTATTTTTTTTATGAAATTTAATGATCGATCAATGTGTGTGTACTTTGATATCTTAAAATATATATATACATATATGCGCTAGAATTAAAATGTATAATTCTATTATATTAATTACTTCTAAATAATATTAGCTATATATTATATATAGTTTTCAGATAAAGATATTTTATTGTAGTTAAAACATACAATGATAAAATAATCGGAATTTCACGAATATTCTAATTTTTATAAACTTATTTAATGATTCTTTACTATTTCATAGCAGTTAAATTTCATGAATATTGAGTTTTTCAATGCTTCGTTACTTCTTAAGCATTATGAAAGGTTTATCGATAAACCCAAAAGCTCTCTCGTTAAACGGATATCCAATATCCTCTTAGAGGGTTGCCATAAGTTTCCTGCAAAGCTCTTTCTCGTTGTTACTCCATTGCGGTTCATTGCGATTATAGCGGGGAAAGACTGTAAGACTATTGTAACAGGTAGCTCTTTACTAGATTTGTTTCAAATTGGTATATAACTTGGTATGCAAGAATGGTAATACATCCCACACGTATTCGTATTATGAGAGTAACGCACTTGGAGTTTTATGGTCATGAAATTTGAACAACGACTAGAGCATGCTATTCTGAAACGTAATAACCGTACGTTATGAAGCGTTATTACGTTGTATTAGTATTCCGTTGGTTTGGCCTGTCCTTACTTTTTACACGTTTGCCGGCTATACGATCGAATTTATGCTCGTAAATCCTCACCCCGCTGAACCCTAAATGCCTCAACTAACCGAGATGTCATTTTTCTTTTTCTTTTTTATCCCGTTAGATAAATGCCAAAGAAGTCAAAAATTGGGACAATAAATTACAAATACATTGGTAACTTGCTATACTAGTAAATAAACGTGTTCAATTTTCTTTCTTAATATTTGAATATGGTTATATGAATATATATACATGTTACCGATAAAACGTGAAATACGTTTATTCATGAAATATCAGCTAAACCTTGAAATAACTATACTGACTAATTAAATTATGAAAGAAGACAGGGTTATATACTTTAACTTTCATAAATTCATATAGTATATTACAAAGTTATTTCATAAAACGACTTGTTTAAGTATATAATAAGCTAAGATTTCATAATATTAAATGAAACGATTATAATGGAACCGATTAAAAGAATTATTAAAAAAAAATAATAATAAAAAACATAAAACATTTAGCATATTGGCCTGGTCCAATCGAAGCGGGAAAACGTTGATAGCCATGCAAGCGAAACTTATGGAAATCAGAGGCGTATATAGTGGTATGGGTTTTCAACAGTACGAAGAGCGCAATCTGTTCTTTAATATCGACGCATCAATCCGCTCGACGAATTCGAAATGGATTCACATTTAACCACAGAACTGGCCTTTATTAACCCTTCTCCCCTCTCCTAACCCTTTCGACCAATCTGTGTCGCTGGAAAACCGCCGATTTCGAAGGTCTTCCTGAGAGGACGTTTGTTCCGTGCGAATCCTCGTTAGCTGTAATTCGATAGTATGTCACGGTCGGGTGGAAGTACTCCGCAATAATTTTCTTTCGAAGCATCGTACTGATTCATGGCGAAGCGCGGTGTCGTTAGCCTCTAATCACGCCATTTCATCGATCGATTCTCATCCCCTAGCGCTTTCCCTACTTTCAACGTTACTCTCCACCCACCTACTTAAACACCCTTTCTATATATATATTCTACATAACTGTATGTAATACATAGTGATATATACGCGTTTACGATCGTACTTGTATTTACAAGTGTTAAATCCCACCCAATTACATTTTTGTTTTCAGTAATTTGGATATATTTACGAAAAAATCATTATTTATTTTAGAAATAATTTTTATATAAATCAAAAGAAACGATAAAACTTTTAAAGGTGACAATTCTTTTAGCAAAATAATATAATATATTATTAATTAATGTTAAATAAACTCTAATGACATTTGATAAAACAATTTTATATGAATTTAAATTAATAAAAGGCTATTGGTTTTGATCATTAGACGAAAATTATTATTATTTGTTCGATTTATAAATATAATAGCATATAGATATTCGATTCAATCGAAGTAATATTACCTATAAATAATACTGAAGGTTCTAAATTGCTCGACAGAAACTCAATCACGATCAGGTAATTTGTAGAACGAAAGGTGCGAATAGAAAACTTTAATCGACACTACCACACTAAGTTTCTTCTCTCATCGGCTTCTTACCCCTTCCTCTTACACAACCGTTGCACGTAGTAAGTTTGGTCTTTTGCGGGAACTTCGGAATTTATACGGAAGCAATTTGGCTCAATCGTCAATGTGTAAAATAAAGTATTGCATTATGAACAATTTTGTAAGATTTCATTTTTTTTTTCTTAAAGAAATTTTTTCCTAAAAATCAATTAAAATAAAGAATTAGTTCATTATGTTTAAAATTTAACATTGTAATTAATTAGTAACGATAATATACATCATTTACTATCTATAAAGTTTAAAAATGACTAAAGTTTTCGTCGATTATCCTCGTAATTCATGACAACTCTTTCTCTCTCTCTCTCTCTCTCTCTCTCTCTCTCTCTTTCTCTCTTTCCCTTCCGTGAAAGGAATTAATAGAACACACGCGACGATCTATTTACAGTTGACTTGAAACGAGCGACGTCGCTGACTGGTACCTGACAAAGTCCTGACCCGAGGTGTATCGTGGTACACTCGTGAAGAATCGTCTATGAACCAATGAAACACTTTGGATTGAAGTTTCTATAAATCAATCAGGTTTGTACAATCGATTCTTCTTTTATCCAGTGATCACGCAGACATAGTTACCTGTATTCTATTTTATTCGTTGTTATTTATTAATGTCTTCTACAAATCAACGTCTACATTCCGACTATTGTTTTCAATTGTTTTAGTTTATATAAAAACCGTAGTAATATAAAAAAAAAAAGAAAAAAAGAGAAGACAACGCGAAAAAAACGAAAAAAACTCATAAATCCTGGAATTCTCATGGATCGAATAAAAAAAGCAACGAAATGCAGTACACACGTCTGCAGATTCTCGCGCTCACTAACGAACAATATAAACTTTATTCAAAACGTTTGATATTTTTGGTAACCGGTTCCATCATCGGCTAACCGAGCTAGGTCCTTCGTTAACGATAGTAAATTTTCACACGGAAGCAATCGTACATTAATCGCGGATCGTTGTATAAAGCAATAGCCGGCTTGGGACGATCGTGAAACCACGAGAAGAGTGACGGTATCGGAAGAGAGCTCTGTAATGGAACTTTGTTGGCAGTTAATCTTGCAGACCGGATGGGCCCGCTTCGCTGGGCACGATACACTTCCGTCTCACCGGATCGTTAGTAAACCGAGGAGAGATGTATTGCATTCTGACACGAAATCAAACGTTTCCTTTTCGTCCTCCTTCTCTTTATTGCTTTGTCTTTTACTCCAATTGATCAGCCAAACTACACTTTGAGAATACTTTACGTTTACTTTTTCAAGTAATGTTGCATATATATACATGTTACTAAGCCTTTGACAGTAGAACCCTTGAAACCTAACTGCCTCCTTAGTACAGTAAACTCATGTATAACGTGGTTAATACGTAATGGGTCATATTAATTCGCACTATAGGAATTCGTGTTATACGGGATTCTACTGTATGCGCATACAATCAACAAGAGAGAGAGAGAGAGAGTGAGGAATGAGATATTATAAGACGTAGCTTGACAAACATTGATCGCTTGAATATTCGGAGAATTCAGCTGTTATATATTACTTCCAAGAAAATTCAAGACAACATTTTCCGAATAATATGAAAGTGCCAAATCAATTTACGTCCATGTTATTCTTCTTTGATCATATCAACGTTACTATAATACGTGTACATGATATCATAAAATAAATAAAACGAATATAGGGTTCCAGCATTGAACAAATCGAGTATATGAGAAAGCGAATAATTCAATTAGTTTCACGATATTAGCACCACTGTATCCGTTGGATGTATGGAGAAAACAAAAATAGAAAAAAAAACTAGAAGGGACGAGATCGATGACAGAGAGAGAGAAAGAGAGAGAGAGAGAGAGGTCACGGATAAAACATGATAACCAGAACGAACGGTAGTGAGCGGTACTAGTGTGTTTCATTCCTTTTGGCAGGATATATCGTACTCGTACGATACGATCATTTTCAGGTTCCGCGACGAGTATCGTCCGGTGGATTATTTTACAGGTAATACACAAAAATACATGGATGGGTTTATTTTCGATTATTCAGTGAGCTGTATAATGTTCGGAAAACAGTCGATGGATGTGTATATGTGTGAGGGCATAGGAGGGGAGTGATTTGTACGCAAAGAGAGAGAGAGAGAGGGAAGAAAGGGATTGAAGGAGAGAATGGAGAATGATGGAAGGGGTGCGAGGTAGTGGAAGAGAGAGTATCGACCACGTACAAATCGATATCCGTTATCGGAGAAAACACCAAACATACATACATACATACACATCACACATCACACATGTAGAAAAACATAAAGGTATACATTCAATATTTCAATATATTTTAGTATATAGGTACTCACACGGAATAAAATGTTAGGGAGGTATACGTGAGATTTTGGTAATTATTTTTATGACAATCGCTAACGCTTATCGCTACGGCTCACGGATATTATTTCAACGAAATCAAATTAACAGTTATTACTTTTGGAAAACCCATCTGGGAAGTAACCATGACATTAGGGAGGGTCAGTTTTACGAGTGAACAGGAAAAAAATATTATTTGATCTTCCATTCGAATCGGAAAACTATTTTTATACTCTTTTCTATATGCAACTAGAAATGAAGTCAGTGATAAACAAAAAATAGATATTTATCTGAGTTCATAAAAACTTTAGAAAATGAAATAAATGTTAAATTGAATTACATATAAATGAAAAGTGTGTAGAATAAAGTTTATCCATAATACAATCATCCTCAACGTTGAAACTAAAATTAGAACTAGGTTATTGAGACAATAAAATATTAGAGAAATAAATAATGGAAAAACTAGCAAGCACGTTATATCCTATTTTACTGTTTTATCCAACGTCATTTTTCTATCCTATCTTGTTGTACTTTATTTCTATCTTTCTCTTAAATACGTAAACGCAAAAACACATGTATATCACATATAACTACGTAGAGTAATATACTTGAGTTTACAGAATGAGCCCAGTCCTCACTCCTCTTCGAGAATCGAGCTTTCTTCATTCATTAATGACCGAGCTCGTATTAATTGGTCCCTTGCATCCAATTTAATTAAACGCACACACGAGCATCGGCTTTTCTCTAGCGTATCTACCCCACTAAGGGAAGAACAATTACCTATATCCAATGCGATAACTCTGACGTGTACAATGGTAATCTCATTGTCGATACGACAATTGTTATTTTGAAATTCGATTTATTCAAGTATGATAAACGAACTTCGTCCTTTGAATTCTATAAATCATAATCATATTCTTCAAGATCTAACAATATTTGGAATATTAACATATTCAAATTAAAATATAACGAATTTATTATTAAAATATATAGTAACTTTTATAGGATTTATTTTAAATTGATTGCCATAATAATGTTATTTTCCTTTTAAATCTTTATCAAAAAGAGCTTGCACTAGTTTTATAAATAGATAATATATTATTCTTAAAGTGTACCCTTAAAGTAACATATGTACGAAATTTAAATAAAGAAATAATTTCAATTTAACTTATTCAAGGAAGATTGATAGAAAATGATAAGAAGTAGGATATTAAGGCGTTTCTGATAAGGAAATCTCGATGAATAAAGTTCTTTGAAAGCCTCCATTGGATTCCTTCTTTGTATTATGCATGCACGTGCTAAAGAAAGACGAAGAGAGAGAGAGAAAAGGGAAGAAGGATGAGGAAATGAGTAGAAAAGTACATGCTGGAAGCTAGAGATGGTGACAGTGACGGTAGTGGCAAAGGGTAAAGAAGGGAGATTAGTAGGTGGAACCCCTTGTGCTAGATAATTTGTGGTGTGCAATCCCGGCCCAACCGTGCGTTTAGATAGATAGGACGTAAACTCTATTTCAACAATTATGTTCGTGTTAGTAGAGACATTCGCGGTAAGACTTGTTCAATGCATAGAATTGACGAAAGTCATTTGTACTTTTCTTATTTACAAAAAGGTAAAAAAAATAATTACGTAGATGAATTTATTTTCTACCTTGCATTATTTTTTCTTTGGAAAAAATAATAGCAGACAAATCGTTTCATCTTTTTTATAATTGAAAAGAGGAAAAAATGAGATTACTTCATGGCTTGAGAAAATATTTTCTTTTTAATAATGTAGGATATGAAAATTAATAAATTACAGATATAAATGATAAGAAATAGGATGGTATTTCATGAGATATATATGATATTTCAATTAAAATCAATAATTGCGTGATAAGATATGAGAGATAGATTTTCGGGAAATAGAGATGCCGTTGTAACTGTAATTCAGTAGATATTACGTTAGTACCTATAATTCGTAATGTTCTACCTGTTGAGCTTACCTCAATGATTTGTATAACAGTTTGTGATAAAAAATGTGAAAGTTAGATTACGCTTATTAGCAATGTGAAACATTACCATCGCATTAGCTCGGTAATTGAACAATTAAGAATAAGTATTAGTATAATAATTCTATTTCATTAGAATTTCATTACTTGAAAATATCTTTACTTTTAACCTATTCAACTATACCTTCTGTCAAGTTGTAATGAACGGAAGATGTTGATAGGAATAACGGCATGCGGAGCTTGCAGGACACGCTGAAACATCAGAGCTCGTTGCGTAACCACGTGTACAAGAATACATCGTCGAGAGATGTCAACGACATCCCTTGCGGTCTCAACATCGTGCAACCATGCATGTAGCAACCACAGAATAATGATATATATGCGAGAACTGGAAAGTACGTATGATACCCGATTGACATAACTCGCTCATATGTTAGGTCTACTTTCAACGCTGATATTTCAGAAATTTCATATTTAAAGATTTTGACATTATTGTAAAACATATTCTTAAAATTCATTTTGTTTTTATCTTTTTTTATCTACTAGCAAACATTGTAACGTTTTATATTTGATACTGTATTAATATTTACCACCTAATTTATTTTTTATACCGAGCTATACAACAACGAGGGAAACAACTTTATCGCATGCAAGAGCATAGGTCGTAGAAAATTTATGTCCCGACATTACTAGGGTTCACCATTGCAAAGTTAAGAAGCTTCTTGCAAATGCATGTCTTGCAACTTTCAGATGTCCAAGCTCCAATTCCTTACCTTCAGACATTATTCAACAAATCTTTACAACTTAATATTATTGATACTTACATCAGACCTATGCAAAAATAAAACTTTCAAACAATTTCGATAGTTTTACTTTTTACGAGGGGAGAAAAAAGGAAAATTAACCAATTATTTCAGGTATTCCTGCAATTTTTCCGATTTTATTTAAAATTCGAATTTTTAATCAAATGTAACGAAACGTTGAAATTTTGTTGAAATTATTTAAAATCCTTAAAATTCATGGAAATGACTTCAAATTACTTCGAACACAATTGCGTTCATTGTAGATGATCAAGAATGATAAAAAGCATTTCCATAAAGATATAACGCTTATAAGAATAAGTTGCGAAAGAATGAAGTCTCTTCATTATGATGCTACAATCCATTTGTAGCAATGGTAGTAGACGGTCTCCTTCTTCGAGTATAAGAGTGAATGAAGGACTTCGTGCGGAAGGAGAAGCATGCCACAAGGCAGAGTGGGGTTTGGGACGATACGCGTTGGAAAGCAACGAAGCGAAGTTAAGTAGTCCTTCTTGTATACCGCAAGCTATAGCGCCTCGTGGAAATGGGCTAAAACGGGTGGAGTGGCAGATGCACAAAACTACAAACCACGAGAATGTACTACTGTAGTTGGTTGATTCTAGGCGGAGCTGCCTCTAGGCGTTCTTCGCTCTACAACCATATACTGTCCTCCCTTGAGTGCCGACTAATTGGATACTCTGTAGCTGGCGTATCTGATGATGCTTTATTTTTTCTACCTATCTCTCTACAATTCTCTATATCTATCCTTTTTTTCTTTATATTATACATCTTCTTCGACGCCTTTTATTTACTCTTTTTTTAAGCTTATACTTCGACACTTATCATTTTCTGACTTTTATTGAAATAATCTGGATAAGCTTAGATCCTTTCCACCTCAAAATGCTTCATCTGGAAACTTGTAAAAGTCGTATCTTCTCCTTCAGCGTAATAGGGGCGATGCAATTGCATTTACTCAAATAACTATTTGAGTAAATTATACTAAAACGTGTCATAAAACGTGTATCTAATCGTTCGCTTTTCTTTTTTTACTTAATTCGGTTAAATCCAATCCGATGAAAAGATTTGTTATATTCTTGAATTTGAAAGAAAATGGGCTTTTTTTACAAGAAAAAGACACAAAAATAATCTAAAGAAAAGTTTTACCATGACGTTCGCCATTCTGAAGTTTTTAGTGTATACTGGGTAGGAGAGAAAGTTAAGATGTTCTACGGTAGCAGTGATAAAGAAGACCCAATAACATCACGGTCACTAATTCTTTGGTGTCGGCCGGAAAAGCCGTTGAAAAAGCCACAAAAGCTGTTTGATATCATCTAGATGCCTTTGTTCCATCGCGAAGTATAAAATTTTCTACAGCCTAGGAACTTGTCAGGGAGTGCTTTCCTAGACCCTCCGGATATAACTAATTACGTGCACTCGACAGCACTAACGCCGTAGCTTTTGTCGGAGACGTTTTATTCCCTCATCAGAATCTCCGGTGATTCGAACAAAATGAATACAAAAAATCAAAGCTTTTTGTATTTTATTTTACTGTCACAAGAAAAAAAAGAAAAGAGAAAAAAAAATGTTAAATAAAGTCATGTGAGAGTTAAGGCTTACGATCAATTAATTTAAGGGCTGTCTTTATACAAAAATTCATATATTTATAATATAAATATATATAATAAAGATATTCAGAGATAGAAATCAGTACACATGAAAGTTTGATGATGAATATCTTTTGAACGCTTAATTTAATCGCCAAAACATAGGATACCATTTTTATAGAGTAGTTAATTTCCTACACAAATTTGTATTGCGCATTTTTTAATGGTCATTTATTGTCGAGTTATAAAATTCATAAACAAAAATGAAATTTGTTTTAAAATAATTAAACTTAAATCTTCAATATCATTCAAATGGTGAGGNTTGGCGATTAAATTAAGCGTTCAAAAGATATTCATCRTCAAACTTTTTTGTTAAAGAGCATCAAAAAAATTACCCTACTTGCAACAAAAAATTGTTTAAAAATTAATAACTCAGTTGAAAATTAAAATAAAAAACTTTTTTATAACTAATTGGACATTTTTTTCTCTAAAACTGAAATATATCATAATATATTTATAATGAAAACTTTGCTTTTTTTATTAATAAATAATTAACTAAGCGATAAATAATGTACAATTTATTTTTTTAAATATAGACAAAGATACTTACACATAAAAAAAAACTTGAAAAATATTTTGAAGTTTCTCAGTTGATAAAAACTAAAATTCGTGTAAATTTTCTCAAAACATAAATTAAATTGAAATTTTTCGAGTATCTAATCAAAAACTTTTAAAATCAGTACACATGAAAGTTTGATGATGAATATCTTTTGAACGCTTAATTTAATCGCCAAAACATAGGATACCATTTTTATAGAGTAGTTAATTTCCTACACAAATTTGTATTGCGCATTTTTTAATGGTCATTTATTGTCGAGTTATAAAATTCATAAACAAAAATGAAATTTGTTTTAAAATAATTAAACTTAAATCTTCAATATCATTCAAATGGTGAGGTTTACGGAAAAAATATAACATACCTTTTTTGTAGAGCATTAAATTTTCTACAAAATTCTTTCAGAACATTTTTCTGTACAATCAATTAATGATGAGGTATGAATTTTATTCTATTGGACTGAGAAAAAAATAAAAACTGCGATGCGGAGGATCTTCCTATTAAAATTAAGAACTCATATTTGGTGAAAATTGTTTTAAGGTGTCTTGCAACCCATTTTTCCGTGGCACTTGAAAAAAAAAAATAATTTATTTTTTTGATCCACCCTAATATGTATGCATCATGTACTATACATCGAACAAAAGATACAATCTTCAATTACAGAGCTTAAAATTATTTTTTCATGAACTAATTTATAATTCTAAGAGTTTCATAGAGTTTTAGATTAATCTGATAATTTATATTTAAAATGATCATGAATAAATCAACAGTTTATCTGTTAACTTGTATATTTAGAATATATAAAATCATATCGCTTAAACTACAACTCGTCTAGACGTTCTGTGAACAATGCTAATTATAGACATCTAGGTGTATATTATCCGTGAATCTTTACGATAAACTCGTAGACGAAGTTTCCCGACGCCTAGCATTCCTACCAACACCGTGAGCAGGTGCTTGAATGAAGCATAAATTACAAGTGGGGAAGTATACAAAGTTTATCCTTATACATAAGGAAGAAGAAGGGTTGAACGTGCTTACAGCAAAAAAGAAGTTCTGTATATTCATAGTTGACTAGTGGTATTAACTGAACGTGACGGTGTCGGCTTTGGTAGTTGCATAGGCGCAAAAATATAGTTAAAATCGTAAATCCTTCGCGAGTTCTTGAGTAACGGCGAAAAAATGACTTTATGGAAACTCTTATGATTTTAATGTCCCTACTACTTTTTTATTTTAGTTAGTTTTTTTATACTTCTTTTTATATTCCATTTAAAATGCATTCAAAAAATATTCTACTCAAACGTTTGAAATAACAGGAAAATAAATAATAAAATTAAGGTCTGCAATACCGAATGCTTTAAATGTCCAATATTCAAGCGTCTGAAATATATAATATTATCTGAATATCATTAATTTAAGGAGTTATACGCAGTTAGAATTTTCAAAAAATCGATTTTTTTTGCATTTTCGGAATGTACATATATTTAAGTATATTCTCTGAAAATTTGAAGCCAATCCGACAAATATTTTCGGAAATATATCTGAATTTGTAAGGTCACGTCAGAGTGTAAAGTCGTGCGTTCAGTACCAGATCTTCCGTCGTACCAAATTTCCAGTACCAAATCTTTTGTAGACGAACTTTATATTTGTTATTTTTTTAAATATTCAATTTCTGTGAAACAGATCCTGCAATAAGCCTATGAAATAAAATATCATGAAATACGATAGGCAGCAGAGATTAGATATTGTTAACCTAAATATTAAGTATTTGCTGCGATAAGTGATTAGGTGAAATGTAACTTTTGTGACGGAAAAATAAAATTTGAAAATGCTTCCCCCTTGGACTTGGTTCTAAAATCGTTGTAGTGTATGAAAATCGTGTTAATGGTGTAGTTGGCAGCAAGCACTAGCAACAGACACATTATCTTCATACACCCATGATTATCCAACTTTACCAGCTGATGTTACTGAAGCTATATATCCAATTTATGAAGACCTTGGCAACGTAAAATTATTGGGAAGGGGTGTTTGTGGATTTACACAAAACAATAATGAGAGTTATAATCAGTTAATATGGAAAAAAACTCCAAAAATTGTTCCATGTGGCTCTAAAGTTGTTGAAATAGCGGCTTACATTGCAGCTGGAATGTTTAATGAAGGTACAAAATCATTATTGTACTTTATGAGTGCATTAGGACTTTCATTAATCACCGCAGCTCATGCTTATGTCGACAAAGAAGGACGCAGAGCGTGTGATGATCTTCGATATGAGAGCGCATAGGAGCACGCGAGAACGAAGAATGGCTCGACGACAACACCAGCTGGACTTATTAGAAGCTATCGATACTGCAGAAGGTCTGAATAGACCTCTGATCTGATCCTGATAATCCCTGGAATAGATGATACCATGTAAGTTGAAGAAAAAAAATCTTAACTATGTGTAAACTACTTCTGAAACTTTAAACGCGTTTTTCTCAAAACAGTGTTTTCAAAGTCGGTTATCTCGATTTCTCAGCAATAGCTCAACCGATAGATCTTAAATTTTTACACAATCTTCTTAGATATATTCCTCAGGTATTAAAATAAAGGGTAAAAATTTTAAAAAATTATTACTATTTTTTCTTATCAATTTGGAGCGAAAATTTCAGTCAAAAACAAGACACTTTTTTCAAATAGACGCCATTTTGTCAAAAATCAAAATTTCTATTATTCCTGCGTTCTAATACCTGCATTAATCTATCCTTTAAAAGAATCTACAATAATTTTTGATTTCAGATAATCCAAACCGCAGATATAGAGATCACCGCCAAGCGCCTTTTTTTGGAGGTCGTTCGGGACATCATCTACAGGAGCGGTGCACATCAATATTTTTACATGATCGACGCGCTATTGTATTCTTAAAAGTGGGCTCTATTTAAATTACCATCACTTGTAATTGATAAATAAAAACTGTTTCTATAAAAAATTCATAAAAAGACGTCTTTGTTGAGCCTCGCAACTGCGTATAACCCCTTAAAAAGAACATAAAAAAAGAGACCCTTTATAGTATAAAGCAATTGTTAAACAGATTTTCAACATCATCAAAGTTATAAAACGAGATGAGGAAATATATTTAAAAAAGAACTACTCATTGTACAATCTTTCTCTCTCTTAAAGACTATAATATTTTTTTTAAATGAACAAATAAAAAAAACGAAGATAAATTAGAAGTTCCATCCGTGCGGTATCGGTTTAACGAGTTTCTTTTAAAACTATATATGTACTGCGATCTTGTGAGATAACTTCTTTTTTACAATTTTACCAAGAACGAGTTTGCGGAGATCGATTCAGTAATGGTTTCGAAAGCTTCCCCTTTCTTTGCTTTCATTCTGTACTGTTCTTTGTGGATAGTGGGATAAGCAGAGTCGGGTTAACACGATACACTTACAAGGCACCTTAAACTGATAAATGGTTCGAGAAGCAACTTTCTTCGATTTCGAGTTTGCGAGAAGATCGTGAAACCGTTCGTTTTATCGTGAAACTTTCGAAGGGTAACGAGAATTAATCGCCCGACTATGAGGCAAGCCAACGAAAATGGATCCGCGGTTTGAACGTCCTCAAGAGTTAACTCCGGATGATCGAGAAAAGGCTGCTGTTGTAGTATCAACCGATCGATCAGCGAGGACAACGCTTGTACGACGAGAGGTTCCTTTCTTCTTTCTCCTTTTTCCTCTTTCTTCTCTTTCTCCTCCTTCTTCTTCTTCTTCTTTCGACAGGATCACATTGACGATTGGAATCCGAAGCTCGAAGCTCTGCTCCCGATGGCACGTAATTTACGAGAAAACTTCGATCTGTCCTCAAAGTACATCCCCTTTCCACTTTACCCATTGACGCTCTGTCTTTCTAATAGAACCAGGTTTGAGCTAGGGACCGAAATACCTGTGTCATGTCTATCCAAAGATACCACGTCACCACAATCCGACATTTATACATACGAAACGTGTATATCCAAGTTGACTCTAATGGTCAGAAAACTTATTCAGTTTCTGTTTCGCTAACTTCTATAACAAAATTGTCCTTTCGAATAGTTAATATCATTTGCGAAAGTTTTAGTTCATCGTTTATTTAGATCGAAGCTTTTTTATAGTTTACTTTCTATTCATAGATATATGATATTAAAGTAGAAAAATTTGTTAAAGTTTTTTTCAATGAATGTTGATTCTTTTTTAAATTCATGATGAATCTAAAATTATATTTCATAACGATGTGTATCTGATATGTAATACTATAAAATATGAAATATATACACGTTATCACTGGTGAATATAAACTTATATACTTTAAAACAAATTAGAAAATTATTTGATATCAATTGTTAGAATCGTTATTAGTAAAATAGAGTGTCGAAAAAATTGCCTGTAGTGTTTCAATATAGATTATGAGAGGTACTTTATCAATATCTACTGTCAAAAAAATTAATGTATCTCTCGAAATCAGAAATGCTCTTTATCGAGGAATACTTTATCATATTGAAAATCACGTGTCGAAAGCAATATATTTGGCTTGACAGGTAAAATTATATTACAAAATTAAGAGCCGTATTGTTGAAAATAATATCACGCTTTGATCGACGTTACATTTTTCCTAGAAATGTCATTATTTGTAAAGTATATTTTCCGTTAACTAAAACAACGGATACCTACGTACGATTTAACAATAAAAGATAATTTATCCGGATAAAATATGGGATGGATTATGTCGTATTACGAAATTGATTGATTTATAAATCTAAATTCATTGGTAGAACGAATTTATTTATAGCACACACCGCGACACACTAAGCAGAAACTTACCGTTCGTCGCATATGTTCTTTAAAAAAAAGAAAAAGAAAAGAAGAAGAAGAAGAAAGAAAGAAGATATTAAATACGCAACCGAGTAAAAAGTTCAGTAACTTTTTTACGAGAAAAGTTATGTAAACAGTTTACCGCATTACTCTTTCCCCTTTGAAATATATTTTACAGTGTCTCCGAGCTTAAACCTTCCCGAAGTTATGAATCTTTGGACGAGTATTAGCGGACGAAGTAACGCAAGAAAGATTTTACGAGCTACATTGCGATATAAATCTCAATAAACGTTTTCGGTCAATTAAAAAAATATATTAAAGATGTTCCTGCTATACATAAATATAATTTATTACTCTAAGAATGCGATAGCGCGTTTTAAACGTTTGTTTTGTTATGCATCACTGAAATAGTTATATTAACAAAATTAATCAATGTTCAAATTCAATATATATATATATAAATAACTTAGTATGATTTTGCAACTTGAAATATCACAATTTTCAAATCAGACGAAAAACTCGATCTTTTATTTAAGAAAATTAACTTTTAACAATTACTTTCTTTGAAACTTATTAAATAATAGACAAATAATTATTAATCAGTACAATAATAAGTTTGAATTATTAAATATCTTTTTAAATAACCTTACTATACAATTTCATGTTATAGCTTAAACGTAATGAAAACGATTAAAGCAAAGTCATCATTCGTCTATCGACTAATCTCGACAACGTATCTGAAAGCGCTTTAACTTAGTTGTACCATAGCTTCTAATCATTCATACTCCTATGCATAATACATCATATAGTGCAGCGAAGTTGACTAAAGATGGAGAATCGCAGAGGTTGTATATAATAGGAAACGTACCTCCATAAAGACGACTTGGTAAGCGAAGCAGCAAACTCGAAACACCAAGGGATGAAAGAGAAGAGTGGAAGGGGGAAAAGGAGAGAAGGGGGAAAAGGAGAGAAGGGGGAGAGTAATGTAACGCGTCGAGCATATTTCCTACTAGACGATGCTCTTACCATCGTTAATATTTTACGCAATACTACTGTGGAATACGTGAAAATGATGCATCTTTAGTAATACAAGGAAATATTATTATATATAGTTATGCAAACGATCAAAAACAGTATCAAAAGAAGGGAGAGAGAAAAAAGAAGTAAAATATTGTAAAAATTAATTTATTAATTGTGGAATAATTGCTTTAATATGCTCTAATATGTATAATCACCATAAAGTAGCCTTTTAATGAGCTCCAAGAATCAACCCTGTACACCACATATAATACTTCACCTATCTATTATTACCCCTTTCCCTCATTTCTCTCTAGGCGACCTTTAAAGCGAGAATAGTTTAAGTCTTTGTTGGTTAGTATTCATGGTAAGTCTAGGGTATTCGTTTGGGTATCGCAACGAGGTAATACTTTATTCTAATAACAATCCTCTCTAGAGAATGTTCCTAGTATACAAACCTCTAGCATTTACTTTATGTATCGATATTATTTACAATATATGCATAGGTATATGTGAACATGTATTCAACAATAGGATATTTATTTTGTCGTTAAAAAATAATTATTATGATTTAAATGTTATTTCAATTTAGGTTTTAATCTCATATAGCGACCAATAACAGACAGCTAATAATGACTCTAGATATAAAAAACATAGATGAACAAATTTTAGAATATAAAAACTTATTAGAGTATTCTAAGAAGATATGAAGCCTTTGTTAACGTTTTTTGAAAGGCCATATATCCAACACTTTGAAAGCAGCATGTCGTAGACTAGAATAATCATGAATTCTCACAAGTATATATTCCGAATTATACATCTCATAAAGTATTCCGAAGCAGTTTTTAGTATTTCGTATAATATTCGTATAATATTCTAAAAGATTTGACAAAAGAAAAAAAAAGAGGAGTTTGAAGGAAGAGGATTTCGACGAGATTTGGTAAGGAGAATCGATTCGAGGGTGGAAAGAAGAATAATAAGAGTGAACAATGCGTTGGAAGGGATATCGATACTACGCTGATACGACGAAACGGTTAGAATGGAACAAAATAATATTTCAATATGCTAAAATTATTGAACGCGCACTACCCCTCCGTCGAACCCTTTCTTCTCCCCAGTTATCTGTAATCTTGAAATTCGAAGCTTTCACCTTAGTTTTCTGATTGATCCTTTTGTTTTAGCAAAAATTGATCTTTTCATTGAATGTATTGAATAAATTATGAAATAAATTGAATATATAAGAAAATATGATTGGGGCAATCGTGAAACATTGAATGATTAATTAGAATTTTTTATTTAACATTGAGATTACTCACAATTCACAATTTTATCCCCAATGGAATTAAATGAAATAATTATACTAATTCTATTCTGAAGAAATTCCGTTGAAATATAAAAAAAGAGCATCAATTATGCATTACTAAGGACTTCGATATTTTGTCGAGCTACGATTTCCGAATATTGCAGATTTCTCAAAGCAATCCAGGTTGAGAAAGATTCTTCTCACGTACAAGCAATTCATCTTTTGGACAAAGTAGCCACATGTTTTCGCAAATCGCTATGAACCGATCGTAGGTGATCGGAAACCGATAAAAGGGTTGCATATTACTTTACAAACGAATGATCTAATTTTTCATCTTATCGTACAAGATCGACTATACGAAATCAAACAGACCATTTGTCAGATATTATTTATCGTTAAGAAATATTTGATATATTTGATCATTAAGAAATTTGTAGAAAAACAAAGTTAACAATATGACACATTACAAATTTCATGCTTGTCCACTAAATACTTTTAAACTTGTAACATTATTTTTGGTATTATTATCTACTTGCCAGATTTACAAATATTACCAATATAGTTACAAACAAAGATAATTTATAATGAGATATTTAATCGCTTCCCAAAGAAATATTACTAAACTAAATTACGAGTTTCACTGATAAAACGAAATAAAAATAAAAACTAATCCCATTAACGAATTGTAATAATTTACTAGCATGGCATTATTTTGTGATATCTAAAACAGGAAGCAATATATATGCGAAATAAGAGGGTATAACCTGGACGACTGGAATAAATCGAAATCGGATTCCTTGGACACGTTCGTCGATGCGTAAAATCTAATCGTATTTTTGAATCTTTTTCCCATGCTCGCTCGTGTGAGTCGAAAAGTCGAAGTTATAATATACAGAATAAGTCAAAAAGAAATGCTAGTCCCGGTAGAGAGCAAGAATCATAGTCTCGCTTCCCCATTAGACGACGAATGGAATTTATTTTCTACCTGACCGGTCGAGTTGTAATATCAAAGGAAAAAGATCGACGACTGGAAGGATGACCGAGAAAATAAGAGATTAAAGAGAAAAATCAAAATACTTTTTAAATATGAAGTTCTACACGATTTTTAAATAAAAATTACAATTTTGTTTTTCTTTTAATCTTTCATTCAAACGATGTTGTTTTTAATTGATATTTTCCTAATTTTCATTATCCATATCCTAGACTTCTTCTCCTATTAATGTCACTTATTTACTTGAAACAAGCTCAAAAAAAAAAACGGAAAGGTCATAATTCGAAATCAGAGAAAACAGATAAAAGTTTGTAAAATTGCAGAAATATCGTGTACTTTCGGCTACTTGCGTTTCGAGTGTTTTACTGAAATATTTTCGTAGAAGTTGTTAAAGAAATACAAGGATCTCTTTGCAAAGTAAAGGCGCGACCGTTCGAATAAAAAAGAATTTTATTCTTTTTCTTCTAAACTGGTCAGAAACTAACATCAGAACTAGAGAGGATTAAAAGAACGTTTTTCAGTTCAAATCTTACAAAGTGGTACTGATCCTAAAAGACTTTTTGAACGAGAGAATTTAAAAAAAAAAAAAATAACTTTTTAGTCAAACTTTCTGATGTTTTTTATTTCTTAGTTCATGCTTTTCAACAAGCACAGTAACTAGACACTTACCTCATCATTTAAATATAAATTTAATAATATCGTAAAATAAAATTATATCTTTAATATTCTCTGTTTTGTTTTTTAAATATTTTTTATTCTATAATCGACGATTTCATTTTCATTTTACTTCTTCGTGCCTAACGAAGAAGTTTTTTTTAAGAAAACATTCATTCAAATTTTGATCCTTGATAATTATTACATGTTTAAATATGTCGCTACATAACTCACCTAACATGGAAAAAGGGATGAAAAGCTGCAGGATTATCTTGTGGCGAAAATTTCGGTAAAGCACCGTGAAGGAGGGCGAGCCTTACCACCAATAGTATTCCTAGCTGTAAAAAAAAAGAAAAATTTTAATCAGTTTTAATTATGTTCTTTTATTTATTCAACGATGACAAAAAATAAAATTGTTTTTTTTCAGTAGTAAATATAATCAATTTTGATAATCGTTGTTAATGTTTAATTAAAAGATATTTAACAAATACTATTTAAAAATTAACACTATTATTATTATATTTTAGGATACAAAATTTTATCCAGATCAATACAGTATATTTGAAATTAGTCTGTACAGTATTTGATGATTAAACTGGTTAAAAAATATCGTATTTAAAAATCGTCATCATAGATGTTTTGTGTAAAAGAAGTTTAAATTTATTATATTTTCATTCTACGCGTACCATAGACTTTCCAAACGAGTATGCATATTTTCTATTTTTTTGTATTGTTACTGTACGCCTGGCCAATCGTAAACAACTACTCGAAACGAGACTACCTCGTTTAACGTTAAATGCGAATTGGGAATGTGAAACGTTACTACAATATAAAGGTAGTATTTATGTGATGCAATTTAACAGCTACTCCTAAATATTTTCACAAATAATGGCGATTCACGTAACTCTTTTCGCGTGACTTAAATTCGTTTAACGTAACGCGTTTACAGGTTGTAAATACACTCGCACGTAGTCCTGTGTTTGTAATTAATACAAGAAAATATATTTCGATTGTTTGAATCAAATAAAAATATCCGTTCCATGAATAACGTAATGACGTAATATTATTTTGATGATAAAAAGAAAAAGAAAAGAAAGGAAAATTTTGCAGATAGTATGCGTTTCGAAATGATCCTTTAAAATTATATCACAGCAAATATACCTTCAACTTCGATAACAAAATAATAATTGACAATTAATATAAATGAAATATCTAAACATTTTACGTAATTTCATGTATTTTATTATACCAATTATAAACGAAACAATAGAAACCAATTAATTAGTTATTTAAAATGGTTTTCATTTACTCTTTTTTTGTTTTTTTGGTTTTTTTTCATTTTGAGCTACAATAAGTTTGAAAAAAGTGGTATAAATCAAGGTTGAAATTATATCGAGAAAAATATTAGAACCAAAACGAAATCAAAATCAAATAGAAACAAACGAGAGAAACGTTGCACCATTGACGATAAAGACGAATCTAATTAAAATAGTTTCCATATACTATAATAAAACTTAAATAAATTATTTTTATACACGAATACTCAATTTTTATAATTTTTATACACGAATACTCAATTTTTATAATTTTTAATTGAGTGAAAGAAAATAATACGAAAGAAATATTTACATAAATTAAAGGACAAGCGTATATTTTAAAATGTAAATCAGTAAATTGGGAAAGTAATACTTTTCTAAACATATATTCATGCGATATCGGACGAATCTAAATCGAGTGTCGTGTTTCACGATCGCAGTATTCCTTTTCCTGTAAATCCCTGAACGAATCCTCGAAACGCAAAGTTACATACACTGACTCGTATATCGAGTAGCAGTAACAAGATACCAGAAGGATTTATATTTTTCTGAAATAAAAATACGAAACAATCATATCATAAATAAATAAATACAAAAAATCTACGCAGTTATAAATAAGCAAACCATTTACGATATTTTAAAATCCTACAAAATAATATTTTAATTCATAATTGTAATATTTTTGCTTTTTCATTTATCTACTTATTAATAGAAATAAGAAATAACAATAGCATTATTTATTTGTTAAAGATATCATTTTACTTTATCGATGTGTCAATAATATGAGCACAAAGTGTTCGTGGAAATATTTTTTGAAAGAACTGTCTGCACTGTAAATTCTTTTATGAGAACGTCAAAGAACACAAGTAAGCTTTCTTGTTCGTTATACTCGTTGCTAACGTCGAAACGTCGTCACGTTCTCGCAAAGGTGCAGCAGAATTCGTCGTCACATTTCCGTCACGTCCTATGGTAGCTCGCTAACCCAATAAGTCGGCTGACTCGTCGTCGAGCAAACCACTCTCCTTTCTCAACTCTGAGAATTCGAAACGAATGTTAGCAGCTCTTTCGTCTTCTTCACTTCTGCCCACTCTATCTCTCTTTCTCTCTCCCTTTCTTATTCTCTTTCTAACTCTCTTTTCACGTACTGTCCAGAACACACTGATAAAGGACAAAAAAGAAAAAAGAAAAAAAAAGATAACAAAAAGAAGAAAGTAGAAGAATAATGAAAAAAAGGAAGAGAGAAAAAAGAAAAATAAAAAGAATGAAAGGATCTCAAAGAAAGGTAAAAAGATAGTACGAGAGAAAGAAATGATAGAACAAGAAAATATATTGCTTGAGAGAATTCTAATAAAATGCAAAGAAGAATAAAATGATAAAAAAAAGACTATCCCAGAGATGAAAATAGATGTCGACGTTTTCTTCAGTAGCATTCATATAGTTTTCGATATACATTGATATTGATATTCTGAAACACCTCGTTCTTTGTAGTTATCTGACATTGCTAGCCATTTGTTTCGAAAAAAGCTGTACGTATTTTATATACTTGTTCTATTAATATTTATCTAAATATTTAGGCATACGAGTTGTTGCGTACTGGTGCATTGATCAGTACTATGGTATTTATTCTATCATGAGGAGGAGTTAAGGGAATGTGGATTGTAAATCAATTGTTGTTTTTTAACGTTTAATAATTTGGGGGGGCGCTTCTGCGCCCCTGATTGTATGTGTTGTTTTATTATTAATGCATGTATAATGCTAATGCGCATATACTGCTTCGGGAACTGCTGAAACTGATGATGCGAGTATAACGCTGTTGCGTATATACCGCTACTGGAACTGATGAAGGCGAGTATAACGCTGACCCGTATATACCGCCGCTGCTGCTGCTGCTCCTGCGGGTATACCGACAATGCGTGTATACCGCTGCTGCCGCTGCTGCCGCTGCTTCTCCTTCTTCTCCTTCTCCTCCTCCTTCTTCTTCTTCTTCTTCTTCTTCTTGTAGGCGATGTAATGTGGTTCGTGAGTTGTATCGAAGTGCGGGGCCTGGATTCTTATACCCAGAATAGGTTTTCGCACATCCCTTCCCCAGCTTGATTGACCAATAGGTGCAGATTCCCCCTCACTCCACCAGGTTCTCCCAATGAAAGGACTTGTGTTTTAGTAAGGACTATAGAAATGCAAGAATAGGTAAAGCGCATATTCGACCACGCATCAATGCTTTGTCGAAACGACACTATTCACAAAACACTTCCACAAACCCACTGCAACTCATGCCTTACGTAGCGTGCTACGCAACACGAGTATATATATAAATCTTATCTCTATAAAATTTCCCTGTCACAGTGTTTGTTATTCTTATTCTCCGAAACGACTTGACCGATTTATATGAAATTTTTTGTGTATATTCGGTAGGTATGAGAATAGTTTTTCGTATATTTCTTATATCCCTGAGTGATAAGGGTGACCCACCATAATTATTTTTCCTTTAAAAGAATATTAAGAAAAAAGAAAAAAAAAGACAAATGATATGTGCCTATATTCAGACAATGTAAAATTATATGATGTGAAGTAAGTGGTGATCTTATGTTACCGCTCATGCGCAGTTGGYTCGATATTAAGAAAAAAGAGAAAAAGAAGACAAATGTTATGTGCGTAGATTCAGATCTATCTATATATTTATTAGCCACAGCAACGCGTGGCCGGGGTACCCCTAGTACTATTATAAGATATAATAAAAAACTATAATATAATAAAATTATTCCGAACAAATACTAATTATTAAATAAATAAAAATGATAAACTTAATTACGTTTTATTTTTTTTTTCTAAAATAACAAAAAAGTAGAGATAATAATAATAAAAATGTTCAAAATCAGTGAATTAAAGAGATAAAAGATATATAATTGGATAAATCATTAAGTCTTTTATACGATTTAATTATTTTTATTATCTTTTTTCATATGTCATACTAATAAAATCATATTTAAATCTATTTTTAACTTTTATTACATTCAGAACACGTTAGCATTTAGCTGAGAAAACCTAGGAAATTTTTCATAACATGGTTGTCTTCTCGGTCTGTCGATAGACTCTTATGGAATATCATATTACATCGCCGCAAGACGTCGACTGACCCTGCAAAATGCGTTGAATCGAATAAAAATTCAATTTCGATGAACGTTCGGTACCGCACAAAACGACGTTACGTCTTTTTCACAACAAAACTAGATGATTCTAGAAACGTTTAGTTATTTCACAATAGAACTGTGTTAAAGGATAGATTATTATTGATAGATTAAATTATATCAATTTATAATATTTATTCTGTCTGAATTGTTACTTGAAATAAAATCTTGAATTTTCTTTATTTTCCTCATTTTAGTGGCCTTATTTTGTCCATTTCTGGCTTTCTTTCTTTCACTCGTCATTTTCTTCGAATGCGTCTTCATTATTCATTTTCTTCTCTATTTCTATTTTCTTCTTTTCTTGTTCTCTGCACGGTAAAACGTTAAAAAGCGACAGAAAATCATTCGGTGATTACACACTCACGTCCTTATTTTCTCGTGCATGCACTGGATATATCAGAAGGGTGATTTTGTGCCGTTTGCGGTACATTTCGGAACTATTTCTCCCTTTTTCACCTTTTTTCTCTTTTCTCGTTCTACGGCTTCGAATCGTTGGAGAGGTAAAATGTTTCCTGGCACTATATATATGTTCGTAGAAGTGAGAAACATACACCTTTCTACTTTTTTCTTTTTCACTCCTTTCCGAAAAGACACATACGGCTTCCTTGAAGCCAATCCGTACTGAGTTACATTTTTTTTCCAAGCTTATCGACCGAGTATATTTTTCTCTTTGCTTGTGACACGAATTCCTTTTATGCCTTCTGCTCCAGTTTCTTAGAATGTGCTTTGCAAACAGGAAGGAACGGACAAATTTAAGCTGAAATTCACATCGCTCGAAACGGAAAAATTTCTTTCTAAAATTATACTTTGAAGGAAATTACATTTATCATAAAATAAAATATATAAGTATTTTATTATAGATATTATAATATTAGTAAAAATATTATACACTAATATAGATATTATTTATTAGTTATTTAATACGGATTGATAAACGATTACTTATAATCAGACTTATTTATTGATATTTGAAAGATAAATGAAATTAGTCTGTCAATATCGTGATATATATTTAGGAATTTATTTTATAGATTCAAAATTAGTTTTTGCAAAACTATTTCTAATATTCTCTAGGATAATCAATTGAATCAAGTAGGGCTGAAATCGTACGTAATGTTAATATTAGCCTACTCGAGAATAGTGAACAATCTGCAAGGGTAAATCGAAGTACCTTATGGTAATGTCGGGTAAACGCATAACAGCTAAGAGGTAAGTCAATCGGGGAACGATAAACATACTAGCGCACAATCGATAAACAATGTGTGACTCTAATGGATTTGCCAATTGATTACGTTTACCAATTTCTTAGTATCATTCTTAACAAAGTTACTAAAAAAACTATTACATTGAATGATAAGAAGTATTAATTTGATTTCATGTAAATTGATAAAAATGATCTCACTAAGATAACAAAACTACTATCAAACTTTACTATAACGGTTAATGCAGTTGAATGAAAGTAAAATAATCGTAAAATAACAGTTAATGAAATTCATAAAAACCCATTTTATTAAGACTTACAGAAGACGTAATAAGAAAAGCCACAGAAGCGAAAGAATTTTTGTAATTCCACTATTACAGAAGGTCAGGAGAAAGAAAAAGAACTTATGCGAAGAAAGTAAAGAAGCAGAATGTTCTATGCGGTCTTACTCGAAGAAATGAAAGACGGAAACGCGAGAAAAACGAAGGAGTACACGAAGAAAGGGAGATTATAAAGTAGTACGCAGATAACTGCATGAAGGGTAGTCTGTGCTCGCACACCTTCTTCGTTATTAGCATAAATTAGCATAATTCAGAATCGTGTTCGAGTAAAGTAGAATGTAGGTATATGAGGGCGAGTCCCTTCCTACATCAGTGGTCCGATGTATTGGTAAACGCTAGCTCGCACGCTTTCATGATTTTCCTCGATACGACATCCGCGTCTCTAGTTCTGCACGTGTTAAACGTAAAAGGAACTTTCCTAAGTAAGTACTAAGAGAAACGGCTTGAACGACGGAAGGACTTTGTATCGACTTACGACGGATTGCAACTACTACAACCTAGTCATGACATGACTTCGTTTAGTTTTACTTAATTAACGTTTACTTCCTTCAAATGATAAGATGATTTATAGTTAGCTACGTTACGATGATAATATAATTTACGCTACGTTCATATACATATATGTAAGATTTATTGAATTGAAATAAAAGAAATGTTTATTATAATATAACAAACACTTAAATATTAAGGTTTAAGATAAAAATCGAAAAGAAAAAGTAAGTAACAATAATTAGAAACCGCAACCACACTCGTATAACACTCACTAGTCACACCGAATCAAGAAGACGAAGACCGCCTTCTTTATATTCCGCGCTTATATATGCATTCACCCCACCAATGGTCCCAATCACTTCCGTTAATCATTCTCGAAATCTCCAGACTATTCCCAACCGATCAAACAAAAGACTTCTTCCCGATTTCCGGTTCGGGAATATTCGAGAGATTTCGGGGTGCTTACAAAACGATAAAATCAGCTGATATCGCTATGCACGCTCGCTTTTCTTTCTTGCCACACACACTCGTATTCATACCACTACACAAACTCACACTCATATTCATATTGCTGCGTGCATTCACACTCATATCCATATCGCTGCGTGCACTCACACTTATATCCATATCGCTACATATTCCTACAAATCTTTCACGTTTATCAATGTTTCCATGCACACCATACACTCGCACTCTTCGTCTTTCTTCCACCCTTACATATATATAAATGTAGATATAATGACTTACATATTATACCAAACGTATCATATGTGACAAAGTTAAATAATTATATAACAAACTACAGGGATAAGATTCCTCAGTGATTTACGACAAGATCCATTATAAATTTTGACTCTATTATTAATCGATTAAACGCATATTGTACTACAAAAGGGTAGATCGAAGCAGAAAATGTTGCATCGACCAAACGTTCATATTGGCAAAGGTCCATTATTCTGTGCACCATGACAGAGCCGTTTAAATTAATTCACAATGGGGCTACGATGAGGGTTTATGCCGCAAGTCCGCCCGTTTCTTAACTATGAACATCGAGTATACGTAAAGCACGAGGATTTAACAGCACCTCGTAAACTTCCCCAAGGGATTACGCCACGGCGATGTAACGCGTGATTGGTCCTCGTGACCTCGCCACTTTCCTACCCTCCGAACTACACATTCAAAGTCACCTCTTTTACCTAACTACCACCACTAGTGGTGGTAGTATTACGATTTTCCCTCATTTCTCTTCCTCCTTCTCTCTGCTTGGCTCCTTCATTTTCTCCCTTTTCCTTTCCCTTTCCTTTCCTTTCCTTTCGTCTCGCTTCATCAAACGGAATTTTCAACACCACTCGAGAGAAAACTCCTCGGCAAAACCGACGGAATTCGCTTCACCGAATAGATCCAGTTACCGATAAAAGTTCAAATCTCGAAAAGCGCTCGTTTAAAAATTCTTAAATATTCGCTGAACGTACTAGACCGTCCATGGAAATCCGTACATAGATCGAGTTCTGTTCGGTTGGCGCATTTTCAGATATTTTTCGTTTAAATTGAACGTATAAATAGAGGCAGAACGCATACTACGTATGCTTTTTATTGCTAATTTTTTTCATTTTTTCTTTATTGATGCATGTCAAAAAAGTAATCAATTTTTGTTTTGTCAACTAATATATCAAAGAAATAGGTATACACGAGGTAAAAAAAAAGTTTTCTTGGTTTCTTCCTTAATTATTCTCATAATCAATGATCATAATTTTTTTCTAACTAACAATACATCTTACGTTGACCACTCTTAATTAGGTTTACTTGGTTCCTTCGGTCACCCTGACCTATAATAATTTATCTTAGATACGTCGTAATTCGGGTCATGCCGTTTATTTTCCGTGATCGTAAAGGGAAATTCTCTGGACCAGTTGTATCTGTGTTAACGATCATTAAACTTACTCGAGGCACGAGAGGCTGTAAACATCGGCGGTCGACTGGTAGGTTAAACGATAAAAACGAAAGATATCGGTCGTTAAGAATTAACGATGCGAACACTGAGATCGTCCGCTAATGCCTTGGATTAACTAAGAAAGATCTGCTGTTTTCTCGGAGAAAAAAAAGAAAAATCACGCGTCTTTATTCGTTCATTTAGTCATGACAAAGTATTATTAGTACCACGGTATTTGAAATTCAACGTTCATTAGAGCGTGGACAAATCGTATTCCGATCTTTTTAACGAGTATGTTAGCTTCCTGTACCTATAGTAATCTTTATGGATACCAAAATCTGTTTGGTCATTAAAATTAATGCTACTATAGATCGAGTTCTAAAAAATCAAATAGAATTTCTTATTAACGAAAAATCCATCATTCTTAGTATAATTCTTGAGCCATTTTAGCTTTCAAGGACGTATTGAGTGAAATTTTTAACAATCTAATTGTTAACTTTCATGCAGAGACAACCTACAGTTTGGACCTTTTTATAAACTCTTTTAAAATATCAAATAACATGCATTCAAGGCCAAGCAGAACTAAAAATCAACTTTACTACAACCGGCAGAGAGCTTTCAAAAATTATGAATGGAAAATTTACGAAGTCTTGAACATGTGGAAGTATTTTTCCTCGTGTTCGTCAACTTTTAAATAAACATTTTAAAAGATTAGTTAACCTGCGTAAAAATTTGTAAAACCTCTCTCTTGTACGTTTAAACTACTTAAGACTCTTTGACTTTGACTTTTCCTTTCTATAGTGAAAGAAAAGGGCTTCTATTAAAAATAATATCATACAATAACTAACCAATATTCTAAAGTATGATCCGCAATTTATTTCATAATGAATTATAGATAGCTTCATCCTAATAAGGATTCTTACTGATCTTTTGTGGGGGTTTAGGCAGAGAATTAAAATGAAAAAATGATAATATAATATAATATAATATATATTTAATTATGATGTCGAGCGGTATTTACAAATGTTTACAAAAAGTGGCGTGGTTGCAAAAATACAGAATACAAAAGAGTTTCAAATATAAGCTACACCCCTTTGGGAAGGGAAGGAAATTATGAATCTTATTGACCAATAGCAGAAGGATCTACCCCCCATAGTCCACCAATGGGTACAGCCTATGATTTTGGTAGTGGAAACTATGCATAAAGGAACTTTGTCTATAATATCGGAACATCATTTCTTTTTATGGTATCGCATGTGTTTATGTTATTTGTAAGCTGTCCAACTGAGTGCAGGTGAGAATTAAAAAGCACAAAATAACCGGGTACTTTTTTATCAAATGATTTTATACGGCATTCTTACCACCGATAGATCCATCGAAAATAATGAGAAAACACGTAATGCCGTTCAAAAATAGTAGGCCACAAAGTCGAAAAAATTTTTTGATTTTCCGGAAATTTCCCGGGTCTATTCTATTTTCTTCTAATTTCTCATTATTTTTGATGGATCTATCGGTGGTAAGAATGCCGTACAAAATCATTTGATAAAAAAGTACCCGGTTATTTTGTGCTTTTTAATTCTCACCTGCACTCAGTTGGATAGCTTACAAGTAACGGCACAGTACTAAATGTTATTATTTTATGCCCCTATTTCTTCCCATATAGGTTTCCTGGTGCATCAGATGACCCATCGATTTTTTAGGTCGGGCCTGTAATCTATAAATAAAAGAACTAAATACTAGTTTTATCGTCTACACTTTCCTTATTCTTTTTCTTTTTCTGACAAAATATCTAATGTATTTTTAAAATTCCTTTATTTTTTATCCTTAATTACATTATTTTTCCAGAGCTATAAAACATTGTAATTCTTCGATTTTATACTCCTAGTATATGCGAAGAAAATAGGCAACAAAAGGATCAGTAAAATTAATAATTTTTTTTACATTGTAGGAAAGAAAAACTAGTATTGAATACTTTTTTTTATATTCTATTTTCTAGAAAGGACTATTCAGAGACTAAAAGAAAAGATTTAGGAGGGCTATAAAACCATAAAACCAAACTTAAAAATTATTGGGACCTACTGGTGCGATGAAAACCCTTTGTGCAAGTGTCGGGTCTTTCGGATAGTTTCAGATTTCTATGGAAGCACATGTGACACATAAGGAGAAACAATACTCCGTTATTTGAATCGAAGATCCTTTATGCATGATCTTTCACTACGATCTTTACCTAAAAAACATAATCTATACCCATTAGTTGACTATAGGGGGTGTACCCTTTTGCTATTGGTCAATAAGATTCATAGTCTCCTTCCCTCTCCAAAGGGGTGTAGCTCATTTCTGATATAAATATACGGAAAGAAGTAAGAAAGTGTCCTTAGTTAGTTTTAGTCTGTATCAGTCCTTAGTCAGTCCTTAGTTTTCAGTCCTCAGTTAGTCCGTCTGTATCTGCTGTGTGTTATCTGTTATTCTGCAAATCAGTCAGTCGGTCTTATATTTGTAACCCTTTTGCATTCTGTATTTTTGTAACCACGCTACTTTTTGTAAACTTATGTAGATACCGCTCGACATCACATAATTAATTTAATAAACTATACTATATCATCATCTTCAGCTCAGTTCATATATTTCTCTCTGTGTGAACCCCCCACAATATGTATATAGTTACCTTATAACAATTTTATTCAATACAATTTTAATAAAATGCATCAACGACAAAAATGCATTAATTCTTGATATATCAATCGTACATGACTGAACATACCTATGATTTACCATTTTTAATTAACGTTTCATTATCCTTCTATAACCTCCAGACCACCAAATTATTTCACGCAACAATACCTCTCGGAAATAAATCATAAAAAATGTAAAAGCTTCACATTGTAAAAGTTTTAAAGCGGCTACAATGTTTTCGCCCGTGGTAAATTTTAATTTCAACTACCGGACGTACGTGTTAGGTAGAAAGGTAACAACATTACCGTATCGTTAAATGGATTAACACTCTACCAAAATATAATGTATTTTCCGGACATACTGGTCTCTTTCTTTAAATGTACTTCCATGTATACATTTTTCTTTTATGTTTTATTTCTTCTGAAATAAACTAAATAATTTTTCTTGATACCATAACGATTGCGTGTGTCAGCAAAATAACTATATATTATATATATATATTGGATATCCATCTATTTTGATAGCATACGTTTCAAAACGAACTCGATGAAAATTGAACATCGGTGGTTATCGTCAAAGTGGTTGTGCTTGATTAAAGTTTCACGTCGATTTTCCCTGCAATACTGCATTTTCAAAAGCAATCGTCATTAACAAGTTGCGCAAAGCCGAACATAATGGTATTTATTTACCAGTGGTAAACGTGGTGCTTATCGGTGGAATTATATTTTTATCGCGGTTCGACTATCGTAATTTCAAGATCACCGAAACTATCGATGACAGGTATTTTTCACTAACTCAATAGGGTACTCGCAACTTATCGAATCGTTAATCGATTATCACTCTCTTTTGTTTACTTCTCTCTCTCTCTCTCTCTCTCTCCATCTTTCATTTTTATATTTGATCACCGATACCTTCGCTTATCGCGACTTTTACGTACAATCGTAATTTGTATCACCAGGAAATGAATAAAACGCACGAAATGAACCACATTATTTATACCTTTTCACGTTGAATACCGTTTACATGGTTTTCATTGGACGTTATATTATAAATGAAAATTAATCCGCACACAAAACATTTTTTACTTAACTCGTCTATCGTTATAATTAAAACTGTCAATCTGTTGTACTCGTGCTTTTCGTAATTGAATTATGAGAAAGAGCGAAAAATCTAACAAATACAATCTCACATATAAACTCACAAAAGCACATAAAAGTACATAAAAAAGCACAGAGAGGATCTACAATAGAGAGTTAATGTGGTCAAGGAATCTGATAACTTTTATTTCCCATTACTGTATTCTTCATATCCATTGTCGATGTATATACATTGTCGGTAATACAAATTAATAATATTATTTATACATGTACATTAGGGTGGGTCAAAAAAATGACTTTTTTTTTTTTTCAAGTGCCACGCAAAAATGGGTTCCTAGACACCTTAAAAGAATTCTCACCCAATATGAGCTCTTAATTTTAATAGGAAGATCCTCCGCATCGCAGTTTTTTCTTTTTTTTCAATCCAATAGATTAAAATTCATACCTCATTATTTATTGATTGTACAGAAAAATGTTTCAGACAAATTTTGTAGGAAATTTAATGCTCTACAAAAAAGGTATGTTATATTTTTTCCGTAAACCTCACCACTTGAATGATATTGAAGATTTAAATTTGATGATTTTTAGACAAATTTCATTTTTGTTTATGAATTTTATAACTCGACAATAAATGACTATTAAAAAGTGCACAATACAAATTTTTGTAGGAAAATAACTGCTCTATAAAAATGGTGTCTTATGTTTTGGCGATTAAATTAAGCGTTCAAAAGATATTCATCATCAAACTTTCATGTGTACTGATTTGTGTCTCTGAATATCTTTTGAACGCTTAATTTAATCGTTAAAACATAAGACATTATTTTTATAGAGCAGTTAATTTCCTTCAAAAATTTGTATTGCGCATCTTATAATAGTCATTTATTGTCGAGTTATAAAATTCAAAAACAAAAATGAGATTTGTCTAAAAATCATCAAATTTAAATCTTCAATATAATTCAAATGGTGAGGTTTACGGAAAAAATTTAAGATACCTTTTTTGTAGAGCATTAAATTTCCTATAAAATTCGTTTAGAACATTTTTCTGTACAATCAATAAATAATGAGGTATGAATTTTAATCTATTGGACTGAAAAAAAAAGAAAAAACTGCGATGCGGAGGATCTTCCTATTAAAATTAAGAGCTCATATTGGGTGAGAATTCTTTTAAGGTGTCTAGGAACCTATTTTTGCGTGGCACTTGAAAAAAAAATAAGTCATTTTTTTGGCCCACCCTAATGTACATATAAATATCTGGGTGTCACGTAAGAGTGCTGAGAGTGTGAGTTGATTGCTGGATGTCTGAAAATCCTGTAGGGCTTCTACGCACGACTGATTCTACAAGCTTGGTTAAGAGGATTTTTGACTCACCCCCTGTTCAACCACAACAGTCAAACCACCCTTATTTTCTTGTT
Source organism: Polistes dominula (assembly GCF_001465965.1). Next base: position 3,302,377 of record NW_015148972.1, on the reverse strand, counting down.
CTTCTTTTATTCATTGCAATATATATATATATATATATATATATATATATATATATATATGTAAGCACTACTCCGTTTCTTTCTTATTCTCTTTTTTCTGTGATTTCTCTTCTGCACTTATACATATATACACTATATCTTTTTTCCAAGTCTATTTCTATGTCTACTCGCTCGGATACGCAACAATTCCTTTTCCGTTGCGTTGTCCTTTGATAATGTGATCGGTTCAGTGGGTTTGCGAAAACGATGTTCTATATTACTATCCTATATTTCTAACGTTCATCGATAGTTAACAGACTAACGACTTGGTTTGGAATACTAAAAGGATCAAAATTAATTTTATTTTATCTTATTACATTATTTTCAATAATTTTAAAACAGGTGTTGGTATATTTGAAATTTTAATATTAAAGTAACTTGAAACGATTAAAATATATGCATATATAAATCAAACAGTTATGAAATTTATTAAAGTTGTTAATACCTAATTCATAGTAAGTTATTGAAAGAAATATATTCTATGAATATTAAGAAAAAAAGAGATAATAACTTACTGAAACTAATAAAGCAGCTGCTCGTCTAGAAAAATGTCGCGAGTCCTCGTTCCATCGGGCTTCGGAAATAGATCTGTAATAGAAAAATTGTAAGGAAGATATTTTCAAGAAATAATCATATAATATTAAATATGAAATTTTGAATTATATCTTGTCATCGGACTTTAATACGCTATTATATTAGGATAATCCTTTTTAATTTAAAATACTTCATGCTAAATCTTGAAAATCTTGAAAATTGCTCTTTAATTTGTTCACCTTCTTTTTTTCATTTCAAAAATGGACATTTGTGTTCTCTCTCTCTCTCTCTCTCTCTCTCTCTCTTACCCCTTTCTAATAATTTATTCAAAAGAATAGTTTTATTTTTGCATAAATTACGAAAATATACGTAGGAATAGAAACTTTTCAGATATTCATTATGTAAACCAGACTTTTAAGCTTTCTATGATAATTATGTAAAAATGCAAGCATTATTGTATGAAAGTTTCATAAAATTATATGATGAACACGTGTATTTAACTAAACTACAAATTAAACGCTAATGAAAATTTGTCATCCGTACTTTTAGGCAGAATTACTATCATTTGTATTCTTCGACAATTGCAATACATTTATTAAGCGTTCGATTTATTTTCTTTTTTTTTTATTACGATTACGATTAAAATCTTACAATTAATCGAAGTGATATCAGTCAAATAAGTTAATATTTATTTTTATTTTTTTCAAAAGATGGATCACAAAAATATTATTATCAAAATGATTTATGATTGATTTTTACTGTTACAAACACTTCTTATTAATTTAAATAAATAGCTATTTATACATAACAATTTATGAGAAATTAAGACCGAATTAACAATGCATAAATGGTATTATTAAAAATGAAAAAATCACATCGTGATTGTAATTCTCGTATAAGACCTAAATATGGTTTCGTGCTTAAACTCACCTCCTGATTGAATGCCAGGAACGACAAAGGTCATAAAGAAGGTTTAGGAGTAGAACAGTAAAGCCAGTTTCCTTAGCCAACATTGACAGGGTACCGAGACACACACTGCTCCACACGTAAGCTGTTTGCTGACTGTAACAAAAGCAATTCCCTGAGGTTTAATTAAACAGGTTCATTTTATGAGCCGAATCATTGTAAAAAAATAAACAATTACAATTTTATCGTAAAATGTCAAACGAATTTCGTGTAGTTATTTTCTTATATTTTCTTTGAAATAATTGTATTCTCGATTCGGAATACGATTAGATTAATTTTCTTTTTAATGTAGTATAGAATCGTATTTTCTAAAAGGATAAGGAATATAGACACACATATCTATTTCATACTAATAAATATTTCAACGAACAAAAGTATCTGCGAGACTATTCAATAATCCATTTTCTTTCTTTTTCCATTTTCTTATTTTCTTTTTCAACACTTTGAATTCGTTTCGTTTCGGATGGTTACGAAAAGAAGGATAAAGAACAATCGTACATTTTATAACACGAACTTATAATTAAATATTTCGAATTATCCAATTTAAATGCCAAGTTCTATAAATCCAGATTAGATGCTCGTTAATATCTTTTGTACGCTCCATCCTTGCAAAGTACAACTTTCCACACAATGAATAAATTATTATTAAAGAAGTTGGAAGAAACTTGACATTCCGTTAAAATAGTTTTAAACGATCTTTTTCTGTTCTAAAGAAAAAAAAAGAGAAAAAAAGAGAAAATAAGAAAATGAGAGAATGAGAAAGTGAGAAAGAAAGTCAAAGAAAGAAACTAAAAAGGAAAAGTCAGTCTAGTAAAGTCGTTGAGGAGTGAGCGACATACCACAAAACTGGAACACAACTTTATTTAAAATCAAGTTTAATTATTTTTATTGTATTATTAAGCAGTACATATATTTCCGTAGAAACTTTTCCTTGAAATGATGTTACGTGCTATTTAACGATAATATTTATTTCTTATCTTATTTTTTTACATTTTCTTTAAGATGTGATCGCTTGAAAATAAACTAGAAACATTGATGTCAATAAACAATCTTTACCGGTTTTCTCTTTTTCTCGAAATATGAGAGATGTATTATTATAGATGTTCGTCGGACACTCCGCGTACATAAATTAATGCTAAAAGACAGGATACGTTACAAGGTGCCATTCGGGATTTTGGTGGTGAGAAATAGGGGATTTAGATGGTAGGGGGAAAAGGTTGAAGAGTGGAACGACGTGAAACAAGAGTACTTGATAGAATGGATCAAAATATATATAAAAAGAGAGGGGGAGAAAGAGAGAAAATTTTAAGCTAAAAGAGCATATCGTTCCCATTAAAGAACACAAAAACGTACTTTGGTCAACATAAGCTAAAAAATTGACCTCTTCAAAGTTATAAGTAATTTTCATTCAAGTTTTTTGGATTGCAAATAACTTGCTAAGTTCTTGCAACGTTCGAACTACCTATCTTTTTCTTGTGATATGAATACAGTAAAAATATTTACGAGAGTAGGTTAAAAAGTTTCGAGCATCAACAAAAATAAACTTTTATATCAATTTTTTTTCTTTTAATAAAAGTGAGTTTGATCGAATAAAAATTGTTTCTATCTTAGTCTTGAAACTTTTCAACTTATCCAGGTGTATACACTATGTTACCAAAGAACTTTCATAAAAAACCTAATCTTTATAATATATTTTTCTATAGAAATATTTATAATCTTAACTAAAAAATAATGCTTTATCAGGGTATGATAAAACACCCTGTCATTTGTTTATTATAGTTTCTCATAGAAATCCAGTAACTACTTATAAAACTGAGAATCCATTAATGATCAAAATTTGATTGTAAATATAAATGTACGATATTTTTGCAATGAGCATTGCTACCTTCTAATAAACTTCGTTTAGTTGATAAATTCGATGAAGCTACGAATTAATGATGCTCTTGCAATTTACTTAACAATACCCCTTGAAATGCGTTCGACGGAAATTCTTTTTTTTTATTTATGGGCTTGTAACGAGATCGAACTAACTTTTCAATACAATTATTAAAAAGTAAGGACATCGGGAGCATGCTTAAAAACGTTTATTCTCACGTTCATTTGTCATTCATTCATTTGTCGTTTGATGAACTTTTTAATATTAATTAAACGCAGGTACAAATTTTTATAAGAAATGCAAAAGATATATAAATGTGAAATTTAACGAAAAGGACTTTCTTTTTTCTACCTACTCTCGTTTATAACTACATATGTACAAAAAAAAATAATTACATTTTTTTGCTGGATATAAGATATTTATCTACGTCTCGTGATTAATGCGTATAAAATTATAGTACTTGTAGCAAGTACTAATAAGTAAAAATAAATAAAAAGAAAAATTAAAAATAATTAAAAAAGAAACAATATAAGGGTTATTTGTTGCGGAGAATAAAAAAAAAGAAAAGAACGAAATAATGTAGAAAAACAGAGGAAATGGAATGAGGCGAAGATATATATACCACTATGAAAACATAGGTTTAATAACGTAGACAGATAGAAACTATACATGCATTCCATCGTTGAATGCAAAAATAAGCAGGAACAATGAAAAAAGTGGAACACAGCACGTAGCCGTGTTACTCGTTTGCTCTTTCGTACATACAGTATGCCTGTGATTCATTACTTAAAATGATGACGGTTGACCTATTAACCTCCTTTTTTTCACTTTTGGTCGCACTCTTTGATTACATCTCCAATCTTTCTTTCATTCTCTCTGTTCGATCATATCTTATTTTATTTCCCTATTGACATGTTAATTTCTAAGTTGAATATTTCTTCGTGTTAAATTAACAATAATAATTGAAAGCTCCATTACGATATTCGATATCCCAACAAATAATTAAAAGAAAAATTAATTATTGCAATTAAACATACGTTCATCAAACGAGATCATTTAATAAATTTTATGATTGTCCCATGTAGCAGAATCATCATAGTCGCTTCTTTGTTTCGTATGTTTATTTACAAAAACGTTCAAAGTATTATGTTATATCTAATTGTAAATCTAAAACGTGAAACATTTTAATAGTAAATATTTTTTTAGAATTCATTGATTTTCGATTCAGTAATGAACCAATTGAATTACTGTCGAAATTCCATTTTTTCTTCTTTTTCTTTTTAAATTTTCAATGACGTACCACAAGAATAGCAAAATATTGAAGGAGATGATGAATACCAATCCAAATGATGAGCTTAACAATAGATTTATTTGTTCGTTTCGATAATCTCACTTGTGAGAATCTCTTGAGACGATTTAATCACTTTTATTTTGTATCTTCAGAATAGAATAAAGAAACAAATAAAAAGATATATTGAATGGTAATTTTCGTTTAATAATTCATCGAACGTATTTCAATGTCACTTCGATTATTCGCGAAATTGACGAGTTACGCGTGCAAGCAATGCTTTTTTTAAAGCATTTACCAACAAAACTGATACCATCATTTTTAACCATTTCCTATTCTCTCCACCCCCTCGTATCCTTTAGCCCCCCCCCCCCGTCTCTATCTTTTTTTCTTTCACTCTCTTTGGGAATATCGCAAACGGTTACAAAGAAATGCATAGAATTTTTTAACGCAAAAGCTTAGGAAAAAAGTGGGTCGTCTTGCATACAATATGAAGCAGACAGAATGTGAACAAAATTCCAAGAGACGTCTCGTTTTAGCTTCCTATCATAATGATTTCTCAGACGGAAAACCTAGTTTTCCTTAACATTCAGATACGATAGATTTATTAAGACGGATTTCAGGTCGCGTAATATTTAAAAGACATTTCAAATATATCGAAAATACTATACGAAGTATAGACGAAATTTTGACATTTACTAATCAAATTATTTACTTTCTTCTTTTTACTAATTCTATCGAATAGTAGTACATTATTAAAAACAGAAATAAAATCACGTACTCTTCTGAAATGATAAAAATGTAGAATTAATGATTTTTGAATTTACGTTTGATCTCCAATAAAATATTTTTTTTTTTTTACGAACTTATATGAGCCTACATCGAAACACTTGTTTCGTCGATATATTTAAAAGTCTTTCGATATTACGCATTATCTGTACAATAGAAGATCGATGACCCGAAGAAGTTGATGTCAAAATAAGTTAAACTCACCCATGATAAACCAGGAAGGAGAGTAGGAAAAAGATGCAGGCGAGAACATCCGCTCTACCGACGATGCCAGTCACCTAAAATAAAAAAAAAAAATAAAAAAATCTTAAAACACAATATCGTAAATGGCACGCGCTGTATCGATTTTTTGTTACGTTACTTTTTCTTCCTACTTATAATATCTATACAATTTTATTCATATCTTTCCTAACTTATCCACAAATAATTACAATTATTAATGTAATAATTTGTCGTAAAATCGTAAATATTTATTACAACTTATTTCAATATTTTGTAAATCATTCATATAATATAAATCAAAATATAAATAAATATTTATTACAATCACTGATATTTAAAATAATAAAACTTAAATCGTGGAACTGTACCAACTTAAATGACGACGACAAAATTCATTGCACGTCAAAAATTAAATTATAAAAGGAAAGAGATTATAAACAACGCTAACTAAATAACGTTCTAAAATATGATCTTCAATTAATTCAACACGGTGCTTACGTGACTTACATCCTGACGAGAACTACCTTTCTTCTACCTTTCAAATGGTCGTGCCATCCTTTTTTCTTATTTCTTCTTTCTTTCTTTTTTCCCATTATCATTTTCTCTCACTTTCACAGATATTTTTGTTACGATTCGATCTATATCCTTTTTTTGGATTATCAAACAAAAAAATGAACTATATGGAATCGTTAGTTTGTATTCTACCAAAACAAATCATGTGTCGTTCAAGGAAGCCCAAATCATATACATTCTCTTATTTCTTTATCACCCACACACATACGCACGCACACTATGTATATTTATTACTAAACTATAAAATATAGCAAAAATAAACAGAGAATGACTGGTTTTTAAATATATGACATCTTTCTGGCTCTCTTATAACAATTTCATATTTCTAATAAAATAAAGATATAAAAAAGAAGTGAAACGTTAAGACAAGATATTAGGAAAAGTCAGAAAATAAAAGAAAATAAAAGGAGAATCCTTAGTACGAAGCCTATCAACGAATGCAACGTTAGTGAATAAACGTGATTTTCAAGAATTTCAGAGAACTAACGCCGGAAACTGGACTTCCTTCCATCCTTCCTTCCTTCCTTCCTTCCTTCCTTCCTTCCTTCCTTCCTTCCTTCTATTTTTCCATCTCTTCTACTTCCACGCCTATTTAACTGAAATACCAAGTGCATTTTAAAAATTTACAAAGCTCGTCTATTACGATAAAGTATCCCTACTTGCCATCCCTAACGAATTAATTCCGCGAGGTGGTTACTAAAGGTATAAGAGGAAAGAAAAAAAAAAACAAGACAAAAAGACTAAGATAGAGAGGAACGAGTTAAAATAAAGAAAGAATTTAAGAAAATGTGTAAAAAAAAAGGTGAGAAATCGAGAAATTTACTTGAATCTATCTCACCACAATGCAAAATTATAGTACCCTTATTCCCTTTTCTAATCCAATACATCGAATGAATTTTCAACACTTCTTTTCTCTTCTTGCAAGCTGAAAAATAGAACATGGAGTAGAAGTACTTTAAATGTACGATACATTTCAGAATGTATAAGAAATTTTTACTCTTTTACGTTACACGATATCTTTTTATTATTTATTATATTATTAGATACCATTCATGAATTTTCATTCATATTTCAGTATATATATTTCAATGACATTTATAAACAGAATCCATTACTGATAGATATTAGCATTATCGTTAAATTGGAAACTGTAATTACTGATACGAAAGACAGTGATGAATATTCACTTTAAATCCAACTAGGGCCACGTCAAGAAGTAATTAATCACAGAGTTACAACGACGTGACGACAAAAGTGGGTCATGTATTTACGCACTCGTATAAAAGACAAAAACGTCAAATCATAACTCACGTTTCTATAATTTCAATGTTTGAATTTTAATAACATACATACATACAATCTACATATTATATACATTTATTATTGTAACTAGTTATGTATTTAAATAATAAGACATATAATAATTATTTATTCATATTAGGTCAAATTTTTCTAAAAAAAGATCTTACTGATTAATATAAAAATGATTTAAATATTTATAATTTTGAATTACAAAACATTTATTATTTGTTTAAATACAAAATGGACGATGATTTGAATGAAATTATCTTTATCATTATTATTATTATTATTATTATTATTATTATTATTATTATTATTATTATTATTATTAATATTATTATTATTATTATTATTATTAATATTATTATTATTATTATTATTATTATTATTATTATTATTATTATTATTATTATTATTATTATTATTATTATTATTATTATTATTATTATTATTANTTATTATTATTATTATTATTATTATTATTATTATTATTATTATTATTATTATTATTATTATTATTATTATTATTATCATTATTGGTTAATTTATCTGATTTTGAAAGTTAGAAAAAATTAGTATAAATCACGCACAAAAAATAATATTCCATCAATGTCAAGATAAATAAAAACAGATCACGAAGTGTTTTATAAAACATCCAAGAGCTATATGATCGAGGGTTCTACTTTAAGGTAACAGAGATTATTCTTACTACCTTGCGATAAATTTCTTATATAATCTCGGATATATCAAAAAAGATTACTAACAATTTTCCAAAATATCAAGGATTATCCCAAACCAACTTAACCGAAGAAAAATTTATACCGGTTTTTGTTTATAGAATAGAATTATACAATGATCTCAAATATCCAAAATTTTATTAACACAATCTGTTTTTTATAAAATACTATGGTATATAATAAATTGATTTTTGATGCAATCGCATAATTTGTTATCTACGCAGCATAGATTGCACCCATATTTAGAGAAGGATAAAATAAACAATAAATATAGTCAAATAAAATAATACTATATGATACTATTTTAAGATATCAAATATAATATTTATAAATATTTAAAAAATACAATACTAAATATATACGTTTTCTTAAAATGAATTTAAAAAAAAAAAGAAACGAAATAAAAAAATGTTTAACAAAGAAAAAAAAGGAGATTTCATTAAATTAATTGAAACATCAAATTATATATATATATGAATATACATCGATATAATTTTCGAAATAAAAGTATCTCCACCCTTACCCTCCTTCTCCTTATTAACTCGATAAATCAAGCCGAATTTTAGACTATATTGTATGGAACTAGATCACGTTTTCTGACAAGGATTCATGTACGTCGATATAAAAGGTCTCTCCTTAGGTTTTCTTTAGTTCCTAAGAAAGATGGGAAGGATAGCCATCTAAAAGAAGCGTGCGTTCGTCCAACTCGTTACTAGTTTGTTCCAGTTACTGTACTTAGCTCTAACTCTATTACCATCTCACTCGTTCGAGAGTTCTAATTGATTATATGGAGCGGTAGTTCTCCCTAGGAGTTCGCTCGTTACTTCGAGGTTGCTCATCCACCCTCCTTATTTTATCTCTTCTTCTTCTTCTTCTTTTCTTTCTACGTCGACTATCGTATCTTTTACTCCGAGAGGAGTTATATTTACGAGTTACGTTACGGATAAACGAAAACAGAATAGAACAAATACTTACTTGAAACTTAAATAAGTAAAGCTTGATTGTTAAACTAGTCGATTAATTCTATATAATTCTCTTTTTTTCTTAAAGAAAATTTTTTTCATTAAATATATAATAATACAACGATTAAACTTTTTGTTTATATTCATCAAACGTCTATGTTTTTCGAAGAATGATTAAAAAGAAATAATTTAACATTCGAATAATTATTTTTAACAATCATACATATAGCCGTATGTTTGTAATTTGCATTTACAATTAAAAATATAAAAATATATACGCAAAATCATCTACTAGGGATAAAACGCGTTTTTCGGTTGGAAACACACATTACTCGTATTCACACGCACATGGTTCCCCAAAAGTTTCAGTATATGTAATTTCATCTCTTTTTTTTACGCCGGATGCACTGTTTAATTGCCTTCCAACGTTTAGTTCTTAAATTTTTTACTCTGTAACTGGGATTGCATCCAACTATAACTAATTTTCCATTGATAAACTTGTTCGTTTCTCGTATTAAAGTAATCAAGAATCTGGTATTCAATGTCAATAATATATGTTATTTCGTATAAATATTTTTAAATAAATGCAATGAATATATTTTAACTAGATAAATATTATATATAATATAATACGAAGAAAAAGAATAAAACGTATCGATAAAATAAAATATAGAGATGGAAAATTTATCGAGAGAAAACAAAAAATAAAAAAAAGAAACAAAACAAACAAAAAAATTCGAAATAGGAACAAGCCTTATCATAGTGAGCTGTCATTCTTTCTTTTGTTTTTGCTCTAACAATATCTGACAACGACATTTCGTATGATAAAAGAGCTATTATTCGCCTCGGTAACTCTGATCGATGAACTTCTCTCACACACATACACGAAATGTGTTTTTAGGATTACGTCGAGAGATCGCGAAAAAATTTTTCTAATAAAAGTCCAATAACAATGATCAATATCGACAAATTAATATGCAGACGTTACTACATCCTTTCTTGCAGATTTCTTTTTTTTTTTTTTGGTAAAATTTTGTAAAATTTTTTGTAAAATTTTTTGTAAAAAACAAAATTTAAAAATAATGAACAACAGTTTATAATTATAATGAACGTGAAAATGTACTTTTGTAAAGGCTTAACGTTATGAGTTTACTCGGATCACAGAATTATTTAAAAGAAGAACAAAAATGTCTAAACAAGTTGACTATTTAATATTTGTTATTTTTTAAACAATTACATTTTTAAAAAAGATGTTAAACTTGAATGAAAATTATTATTGAAAATAATCACCTTGAGTAGGAAACTTTGATATTTGGAATAAGCTACTGATTCACTAAATAAGACAAAAATTATGATTGTGAACAATTCGTAGCATAAAGCTTTGCCAAGGCGTAGGAAAAAAATGACCCAAGATATTTTTAGATTCTCATTTTCATTCTTTTTTATGCATTAAAGCGAGAATATAACAATCAAGCAATGCAGAAGGTAGATTATGAGAATAAAATGTATCATCTCTGGGACTTATATAAACGCTCATGTATAAAAATAAGTGACTGATGAGTAAAATTCGTTTATAAGAGTATAAAATATTTACGTTATTTCTATCATCATCTTGAATATAATCGTAAAAAATTCAATGAATAAAATGAAAATGTATGTCAAGTCGCGACAATAGCAAAAAGCATACTATTAGATTTCATATAAGAGTATAGCTCACTTTTAAGTGAAGAATTTCCTTTCTTTTTTTTAAGTATAAAAAGTTTAAGGACTTAATCTATTGGTCAATGAGAGTAGTACGGTCAACTAATTTGATTTAATTAATGTACATCGAGTGTGCGTGATCGTGTTCCTCGTAAAGATAAGGGAACGAGAACATGAAATGGATATGAAGAGGATAGTAGTTCCATTGATAAGGTGACGATCACACTGCTATTATATTTTAGCACAATACGCCAAGGTATTGCTGGCTACTGGCCAGGAGCCGAACTACTATACGTAGAAATAAAAATGATATTAAATTTAGTCAGAAGAAAAATTTGATTGTATTATATGAATCATAATCATCAATTATTAATCGATTAACTTTTCAAAAGATACCCAATATAAAATTCAAATATTTTTCCTAAACGTTGTTTTACAAAATGTGTTGGGGCCTAAATTCCTCAGTTAAGAGTCCTCTAGATATTACGTATGTGCTATGATGTGGAGAATAAAGGGTTAAGTTCAGGTGTAAAATAAAACACGTAGTTGAGCCAATCAAAGATGCGAAGCTTTATTGGCTCGTCAGGGAAAAGCCTTGCGGCACAAAAACCCTGGATGATATTTGTAAGTTACAACAATGAAGATCTACCACGTGGCGTTGTCACGAGGGAAATTATTATATATTTCGCGGGAAAAAAGTATATAATGTAACGATCTCACCTCTCGCACGCCTCACGTGTAGCGATCACAACCGTAAAGGTTGTGGGGCAGAATACGCTTAAGTTCACAACCGTAAAGGTTGGGGTGTTCCTATTGTCGTTCCTTGTGAATCCTTAAGTCCTTTGTTCCTTGTGGCTTCTATATTCCTTAGATGCTGAAGATGTATCGTCGTAGGCGTACGGTGATGAAATAGGAAGAATATCCTTTTGTACTAGCCCAGCAGGGCGTATGTGTTAGGGATGCGAGAGGTGGGGGTGCGAGAGATAGTGGTAACTATCGTAGCGCTTCGATAGTCGCTGGTAGTTATTCGATACTCGTAACAAGTATCGATCTAGAATCTTAATCGATAGAATCGCACGCGCGCATTTTGAATATAGCTAGTTACCGTACGATCATTTCGGATCGTACAAAATGTATATTTTTTTGTTAGCAACCCCCATCCCAAGATGCCCTACGATATATTATATGGTAACAATATTATAATAAATAAATCCTACAATTATCTTACACTTGATACTGTGCATTCGTCTCATTCTCTCGAAACTTAGTTTTTTAAAGGTTTTACTTCTAACACGTGTGATCTGCACACATGTTTTTTTTTTTTTTTGTAAAGAGAAACTGAAAGTTTAAGAACTTTAATATTACAAAGAAGATTTTATTAAAGAAAAGTGTACCATGATGTAGAAAGATAAAGATAAACAGAGCAGTTATCTTCCAGATAAGAAAGAAAATAAAAAAAGGGCTATAATGTATCTTGCCAAAAATCTATAATGTTAGAAGCAACTTTTTTTTACAGACATTAAATCTCATATAAGATTTCTACGGTTTGAAACGTGCAACTATTTCCCATTCTTGACTTGTTTTCTTTCGTTTTCAACTGTATTCTGACAACAACGTCGTTAACCTCGTCTAAAACTCGTCTCGGTAGTTGGCAGTAGAAAAGGGTAACGCAGTGTGAACGACGGGAACGAAAGGACCAACTAGGTATTTTGTTTCTTTTCTTTTCTATTTTACTTTTCATTTTTACTTTTCGCTTTCTCTTATTTTTTTACCATTATACATTTCCTCTATATTTTATTTTGCAAACAGTCTCGTTCTATCCGAGCGCTTACTCCTTCCATAATTTTCTTTATTATGAATGCAAACTTAACAAATATTCCCAAACTCACATTATATAATTACTACGCAAAATATGAACTACAAACTGATCTTAGAATTTTTCTTTTTTTCCTTGATTGATCGATCCATAAAGTTTTTTAATGTAAAAAACATAATGTTACTCTAATTGCGATTATAATAATAAATTTGTGCACCTCGTCGAAATAAAAATCAGATTCATTTGAAAGACATTAGATAGAGTTCATACAAGAACGCTAACCATTTCTATTAATTTACGAAGAAATCCAAAATACGACTAAGTCGAGCAAAGAAAATCTTCAATTTCTAATTACAGCTCGCATGCAACGAACATTCTTACCAAAAGTATTCCCTTTAATTACCAAATTTACTTCTCGATATCGCAAACTCAAAGTATTAAATTGAATTCTCTTGATGGCAGTAGGTATCGTGCACTCGGCTACCTTTAATAAGTTTCAATTAAGAGTAAGCGCATAATCGCTTTTCTCCAAAGTTGAACTTCATTTTCACCGTTACTGCTTGCTGTTATCTATAATCATGAAAATAGTAGCTTTCTTCTCATTGTTCCCTTTTACATTTAAAGATCTTTGAAGGATGCATAATTAAATAGGATACCTTGTATCATTAAATTAACATTACTTTTTCTATTAACTGTAAGAACAATCGTATGATAATTATCCTTAGAAATATCGATCGTCCATAATTGTAAACTGATATAAGAATAAATTCGTTACCTTCATTTTAAATTCATTGTATCAAAAATAATAAATACTATTTGAAATAATAACAAATGTACGATTACTTTATAGGTAAATATAATAAATTTATTTAAAAAAAAAAAAGAAAAAAATATCGAATCAATAATTATACTTAATATTTATAATCTATATAAGTACCTACCGATCGAATTCTATCCAAGTTATACGAGAAAGGAATCTCTTCGCGATAGTTTTCGATCTGTTACTAATACTATTACAGGAAGATTGGTAAAGGAGAGAATTCGCAATGTACGTTCTTCGTATACGGCGTTACCACGCTATCATCGACGGCATCCACAAAGCGGTTCGAGCACGCACGGACGGTTCTGGTTTCTCCAAGGAGAACCTAATAACCAGAGAACGTCGTGTTCGAAGTTCCTTTCCTTTCTCCTACCGAAGAAGGTCCAAGTCCACGTTTCTAACCGACAACCAATCCGATCGCGAGCTTCCACTTCCTCGACCCTTCCTTTTATCTACCTCACCCCTTCTCTTTCTCTCTCTTTCTCTCTTTCTCTCTTTCTCTCTTGAAAGTTTCTCGTTCCGTAGAGCGGCAATATCCTTTAATGAAATGTCTAATCGGCCGTACGAGACAACCGCATCACTATCGCGTTCCCCAATACTATCAAAAGATTTTTCTCCGTTTGTCCACAATTACCGTTTTATTTTTCCTTTTTCTCGATATTCTTCTACCATTTCACTAACGTTTAAAAGATTTATTTATATAGTAGAAAAAAAATTGCCTATTTGGTAAAAAAAGAATAAAAAAGGAACACGAAAATTATTGGAAATGGATAGCTTATATAATAATAAGTTATTTTTTAGAAATACAAATATAATACGTTAATAATTGTTTATTTTAATAAATTTATTTACTTAATGGATTTTAAATAAAAAGAAAGGATTATTAATTTTTACATCGACTTTTATCATAATTCATTTGTTATTCATTTTACGAATAAGACATTAATTGTCTCGAATGATACTTAAAGATATGAGATTAATTAACGATTGTAATACCAATAATCTACGCTGTTGTCATTATAATTCTATAAAAATATTTAGATCGTATCGCATTTTTGAAAAAGTTTCGTAACATTTAAAGATTCTGCTTTTAGAAAACGCCGAAAGAAAAGATAAACGCATAAATATATAATGCATCGGTAGCTAGAAGTACATACATACATACATGCATGCATACGTATATACGTGTATATGTAAATGCATGTGTATATACATATTCACATAACGAGAACACAAGGTTTTAGATAAGAAAAGGAGAAGGAAAGTTTGGTTGCCTTGAAGCCGTCTTTAAAAGGAGAAATGTCGATGTTGGAAGAAGCTCTGAGAAAGAAAAAAAAAGAAAAAAAGTAAGAGAAATATAGAAGCATGGACAGTGGAATAGGATGGAACGAGGAATGGAAGATGTAGTGGGAGAAAAAGGTCGAACGAAGTAAACACTCTTCGAGCCAAAGCCCTTTTCCTATGGGAGGAACTGGCAAGCCTCTTTTCTTGCAACTTGCATAAAACCATTTCCCAGTTTCAGCCAGACCGAATTCGATGGACTTTCCTTTTGCAAACAACTAATGTCGTGGTCTGAAAACTCAAAATTGCGTCTTAAATTATACCGTATATGCACCCCTTTTTGCAAAGCTCCCTCATTGGATTTTCTCGGATTTGTTATTACACTACCGCCAACGTTGGAATCTTTTATCGCGAGAACACGTTAAATTTAACAGTACAACCTCTCTCTCTCTCTCTCTCTCTCTCTCTCTCTCTCTCTCTCTCTCTCCCTCTAACCGTTTTTATATGAGTTCGATATAACAAGATATAAACTAATATACTCTCAAATGATTGTTTCCCTTTTTAATAATACTTCGTTGATATTTTACTTAACTCGACACAATTTCTATTACCTGTGCGTGAGCGTGTGAGTGTGATGAAAATATTTCACGAAGTATTGAAAGAAGTAAATGATCGGAAAAAAAGAAATGTATTCCCAAGACTCATTGTGTACACAAATTTCTCCAATATGGAATCGTGTGGTAATCATGATAAATTGATAATGAGGAAGATAAAGGATTAAATTAAAATAAGAAATAAAACACGTGGTTGAGCTAATAGAAAGTATAATACTTTATCGACTCGACTTTATAAGAAAAAGCCTTGCGGTATAAAAAAAACCCTGGTTATTAATTCGGATATAATAATTAATATATCTCTCACCTCTTGCTCGTCTATAGAAGTGTAAAGAGTGCTTATATACTTCCCTTAAATAATTTCTCGTTTGTTTGGTTTGGTTTGTGGTAATATAAAGGGTAATTGTGTGTACTTCACTTGCTTTGTCGGTTCTTAATTGGTTCTTCGTGATTCTTTGTCATTTGAGCGTCTTCGTAGGCATCCAGAGGAAGAAGAGAGAGAGCGTTTTTGTTTGCGGGTTCAACAGGGCATACGTAGTGGGGGTATGAATAGTGGGAGAGGAGGCGTGAATATTAACGCTTCGAAAATCCCTACAGGACTAAGACGCGAACTTTGACAGGACCATGGCACACACTTCGAATATCTGTTAAAAGTCGTATACTCTATAAAGTTGTTACACTCATAGAAATGTTTTTTTTCCAAGCAACAGCGTAAAATAGATAATATTACGAAATTGAGGACAATCCTTCCACCGTATTGCCAAAAAGTTTGCCTTTAAGGTCGATACCGTATCAATCAGGAAATCTCGTGGAAATAAAAAAAGAAGAGAAAGAAACGATACTATCTTTCTCTTTTTTTATTTCTTTTTCCTACTCGTTTCAAGTCCAAATACTGAATGTATGGGGATGAGTAAGTGACGTGTTACAGCAACTCAAACGTTTGCATTCTACTATCGAGATAGCCGAGTGAGTTACGTTACTTTTTTTTCGTTTTCCACGCTTTTCAAAGCATCCTCCACCTCCTTCCATTTCGCAGTATTATCGTATATTGTTCTCTCTTTCTCTCATTCTTCTCTTCTATTTTTTTCTTCTTTCTCAGTTACGGTATTACACGTTTTCACGTAAAATATGCTAACACATTTTACTTTTTCACAAATATGAAATAGATTTAATTTTTTTCCCCTTTTTGCGTCTCAGGCAATTTTCTTTTTTCATACCGTTTTCATATTTTTAAGTATCTGACGTATGTAATATAATATACCTTTTCTAAAAATAAAACCTAGAAGTTGAACTAGCGAAAATGATTAAATGTTATTTGAGATAAAACACTTATCGAATAATAGCAAACATTACGTTTAGTATTGTATATTCCAACAGTATATTGCAAGGCTATTTGAAAAAAAAAAGAAATAAGATCATTTTCCAATCGCAATCGATTATTTCAATATAGAAAATAATTCTATCGCTCTCTGTAATTATCATAATATATGTTCGATTTCAAATAACGCTCGGTTACTATGATTTGACGTCTTTTTCTATTGCCATTGGTAACACAAAATTTGTATAGAAACTTTTATCTTTTTCAATTATCCGTGAACACCTGCGTTTCATATTACTTTCCCTTTTATTATCCACTTTCCGCCTCTTTTCTTTTACGTCAATGTAACATATTCGATTTTATAGTAGTATACATTAAATGTTTAAATATTTACAAATTCTTTCATACAAATTGATTATATTTTATTACGGGTTTTTTAATGCTTGCATTTTTATTAATCGAAGTTAACATTCAAATGATTGTTCATTCATATAAATCGTCAATGGGATAAATATTATTTCTTTTTCTTGGCTTTTTCGTTTAAATAACACGTTTCTATCCCTTAACGAACGAGTTTAATCCTTTTTTCCGACACACGTCGTCGAACCGATTTCGAAGTGAAGAAAGATCAAAGTAAAAGGAAAAAGTAAGAAGTAAGAAGTAAAAGAAAAAGAGATTCTAGAATCTCACAGTTATGAATCGCGCAATCAGAACTAAAATCCTTTTGGAAGTCAAGATCTCAGACAGCTGATGCCCTTTTACTTCCGGTTGCTTTAGAAAAGGGTAAACGTAACGATCGAGGTTTTATCTCGGCTCGAGTATTAACTTTCCATCGAGACGAACAAATTTGCTCGCTTTCAATCGTTCCAATTCCTTTACGACACCCAAAACGAATCAAATTCGTAAGTTTTTTTTATAATCTTTCTTGCCATTTCTAATGACGATCATTTATGTCAGTAATCACCGCATTTTCAAAGAAAATATATTTTAAAGTTTATAACACAGGAATATTATTCTTAAATGATTCTCATTTAGATAATTACAATACGTGATTATATTGATGATAAAATAATTATCTAATTCATTAAATCGTAAACAATTGTATTTATATTCTATGAAAATAAAAGAGAAAATCGATATTATTGGCCTCGAAATATAAGAACAAATAACAAATGAATCAGTTTGACATATTTTTGTGAAAATCCGTAAAACCAAAATATACGATCAATCGAAATCAATTGCAAAGGAATATAAGATTTCCAGATCGATCAACATCAACTATGCTTTTCGCTCACAAACTCACTAAATTGCAAAATATTTTTCGAAAGTCTTGTCCTTTTTAAAGTTTAGCCAACATCCTTTGGGAGAATCTCACGATGCATTTTCAACGGTGACTCAATGTTAGGTTCCAAGAAAGAAACGAAGTCTAGAAAAGATGAAAGAGAAAAGTTTTCTGTTAGAACGAAAGAAACGAAGTTACTTCTTTTGCTTTGAGCTAAGAGATCGTGCGCCGAATTAAACCTATACGATCGAATTTCGTATGCGGTTTATGTTTCAAGATAGAATATTATAAAAAGAACAAAATTTAAAAAAAAATAGAAAATAATTTATCTTATAATTGTATTATATGTAAAATAGCGAATTGCAATTAATAAAATATAGGATTATTAACATCAATTGTTTAATCTAAACATATTGAAAAATAAACGATTATTAAATGAAATAAATTATTCATAACGCATATTAATATTCCTGATAACGAAATTTATACGAACAATAGGTTCTACTAGAAATTTCGTTCTACATCAAGTAATTAACCCAATCAATCATAAATCGTTAATATGAAATCAGGTTTCGTACATGACTATTATCCACATGTCGATCTACATTAAAAATTTAAATAATTCTGATGAAAGGTAATATTATTGATATATAATATAATATAATATAACATCAAATAAAATCAAAAGAGGAAATAAAATTGATCGACGAATAAAATACATGTGAAAATTTAAAGAAACCTAACATCCGACAACAGGTGGTCGGAAATATTGAAAATAATCTTGATACTCGTTTCTTTAGATCTAACGATTACCATCTACTTTAGCAATTCTTCTCCATCTATTAAAAAAATATTCGAATTTGAAAAAAAAAGGAAATTTGTTGTTCGATAAAGATATCAAAAAATCAAACAAATATATTCTTCATGCTCAATTCATTTCTCTTTATCTTTTCTCGGATAAAACTAACGATCTTAGGGAGGGAAAGGAGTGGGTGGGACTCGACGTGTAAACGATATCACTGACTGTCCATTGTGGCCAACCGATAATTCTTTCCGCCTCGTCGCCGAAAAGTCGGAAAAAACTTTTCGTTTTCCGGACCCAAGAACTATTTTTCTTCATAAATCAGAGATAAATCACTTTTAAACTGGCTCTGTTAACTTCAGGTCGTTATAGACTTGGATAGGCCACCACCAGCCGACTCCCAATAGAAGGTGGTACCACCAGTACCAACTTTCATGTCGCTATCGGCAGAAAGAACCCACCAGATCGCCATCCTTAAATTCCCACTGGAAAAAGAAGGATCGTTGGAATCGATGAGCCACGAGATAATGAATATGTCTACCAAAGTCTTTTAAAGTTTCGCGCAAAAAGAAAAAAAGAAGAAAGGGAGAATTCTTTCTTCTAAAAGAAAGAAAGAATTGGCTAAGGGGAACTAAGGACTGAACGTCCACGATTAACATAATCGAATCGAAGAGGCGTCCGGAAGTCCCTTCCTCGTTTCTTCCTTTCTTTATATATATTAACGTAGTCTCTCTCTCGCGAAAATTTCTATTACCCACTTTATCTAGGGTTCCCCTGATGTTTCCTTCCCCACGAATTATCGTTAGACAATTTTTTGCTTTTTTTATCTAGCGTAATCGCCGGTAATAGGAAATTCCTATTTCACAAATCTGTACATATGGAAATATAATATAATCATCAATGTCTTTAAAATTTTGTTTAAATTCAAGGAGCTTACCTATCGATATCTGATATTTGTTTATATTACTATTAATTATTATGATAATATCTCATATAGTAACGTCACGTATTACGAACACGTCGCAAATAATCGATAAGTAATCCTTCGATTACGTAATAATCACGCTCGTGTATCTGATGTGAAATATATTATTACAACTGTTAAACTCGACATCATACTCATGCATACAAATGAATGTTAACCTATCGGATTGTTTAACAAATCATGGAATAGTAATCAGGATAAATCATACATGCCTCTTCTAATTGTTTAAATTACACAATTTACATCAATTTCGTTAATCGAAACACTTTATAATGATCGTTGAAATAAATTTCTTTTTTTCAATGTATTTCCGGTATTACAAACGTTGTAATATAAAATAGTTTTGTTGATGCGATAATGATCCAATGATTCACGTTAAGTATCTCATATATTTGCTAAGCTATATAAGCCGTTGAAAACGAATCGAGAATATAGGAAAAGACTATTCCCTTTTCTCTTTAAGCCGCTAGAAGATAAAGCTCTCGTTTTGAAGACATCCACTTCTCTTTACCTCCAATTTCCTTGTTATTTACGAGACGTCCGAAATGACTCCCAGTGTCGTTTTCTTTGGAGTTTTCCCGCCCTCTCGATATCCTTCAGTTTCCTTTCTAAGACCACCCATGCTTTCTTCTTTCGCAGATCGACCTTAGAAATGGGTGATATGCTTCCACGAAATGTTACTGCTTGCCGTTCTCTTACTTTCTCTCTACAATATTATTGTTTGCCAGTTGAATTTTAGATAAAATACCTTAGTCGATTTTTCCCCGAAATGTTTCTTCTTTCAAAGCCCTATAGGATAGATACGATATAGAAACTTTTTTCGAAGCTCTCGATACTTCTAAACCGAGTTCACATCGCCAAAGTTTCCTAAGTTATGCACGAATCGATATCGAAATTCTTTAAAGTCGTATCGCCAAACGCTAAGCTGGATAAATATCACTATTCTTGTAGTAGATATAGATAGAAAAAGTATTTTACGTAGAATAGGAATCACAAGTTCTCTGTACTCATCAGGACTTATTGGGAGGGGAAGGGAGTATTGTTTCATACGGAGAATCATGCTTTCATTGAATCGAGATTTCCTTTCTATGTTATTTCGAATGAAATATTTATACAATTTTTATACGTAAAAAAGAAGAAATCTTCCTTAATAGATAACATGATAATTAATGGAAAAAAAAAACATAAAAAGAACATTCTCGTATAAAATAAAGTATTAGTAGAATGTAGAATAATACGAAGCCTGCGTATCAATTATTTAAAATATGAATCAAATTATTCTTAATGAATTCGATATTCAAGAGAAAAATTACGTATTCAATGTAAAATGGATTGTATTCTTGTTAAATGGATACAGAGATACATATTTACAATGATGAGAGATTGAAAAATAGTTGAGTAGGACACATTTCAAAGCAATAGAAAGAAGCGCCTACGATTTTCTGAATGATTTCATGGAAATGGAAAAATCGAACAATACATTGAAAATGTTCTTGCTCACGATGATCATCCTTTACCTTCTCGAAGAGGTAAATAGAGAATACATTCATAGCTCGACTTATCATCATTTCCTTTCCCGCTAAAACGTTCAACTTTTTCTAAGGCTCTTAACTAACACCTTCACCATCTCTCTTCTTTTCCCCTCTCTTCATTATTTGCCTACTTTTTTGTTCCATAGTTTCTCTCTTTGTTTTATTTTCCTTTCATTTTTTCATCCTTTCTTCCTGTCTTCCTTATCACTTTCTCACTTTTACTTTACACTACGTTCCTTCTTATTTAAAAACCAAAAAAATCTCTCTAACGAATTTTCTATAGAAATATTTCAAAACATCTAATTTTCTTTTTTTAACTATTATTTCATCTTATTATATTTTATTCTATTTTACTTTGTCCCTGTTTTTTTATTTCTTTCTCTAATGTTATATCACCTACCCCTATCACTTAAACGTATCTTTGATGTTTGCGTTAATGTACGCAACAATTTCGATTTTAATATTCCTCCCTTATTCCCGATAAAAATGCAGAACATGAAGGAGTCGTTAAAACGAAGTATCGATTACTCGTGACACTTCTGGCTGAATAGCGTTGCCACACGAAAAGCAACACGACGAACGATCGCATTCTGACACGTCACGTTTACATTACAACGTTCGTGTGTTGAAATACGCCCGTAGAACACGTCTATCACTTGCTTACTTGGAAAATTAAGTATTTAATCGCGAAGTGCTAACGGCACTGTCGTCTTTACAAAGTAACGGCATACTACTACTATATAGACGAACTATAGATAGCTTACATTAGTAACGACACGGTTTAACGGCCCGTGTAACTTGGAAAATTATGCAAGAATCGTACCAACCGGAATTAAGCACTAACTTTTCTGCACTTGTTACTCAGAGCTTTGAATTTCCATCCTCTCAAACACCGGCTGTCGTAACTTCCGTTGAGCTTTACTTCAACCTGTATATTCAATGATATTAGAAGAAATAAAATTGTGAGCACTGACGAGTCTGCTTAAATCGCATAAATCTTCTTAAAATTCGTCCAATGTAATTTTGCATTATTTTTATTCATTACGTTACGTAAAATATTATTCATCTTTCTTTGCGAAATACACTAATAAAATTATATTTTTAGAAATATTACAAATTATGTAATTAAGTATTTGTACTTAGAAGAAAATAATCATAGGTTTTAATTTTACGTTTTATTTATAATATCGAATATCGTCGATAGCCAGAAGGAATAAAAGAATATTGAAAAAAGATCCGATACTCTCGTCAAATATTATCAGCTAAGTTTGTATTTTTCATGAAAATTTCTAATAGATTATCGGAAAAAAATGAAAGATAGAAAATTATTATCCGGAAAGAAGAAATAATCAAACAGAACCATAAATATTTAAAAATACGTTGATAATATTATTAGCTCTCCAAAATTGAAAGTTAACACCTATATAAAATACACATGTCTTTATATATTATATATAGAAATATTTAATAGAATATCTGTATTTTAAACGACTTAGTCGATTCTCACGAGAAAAATGGAAGGAGAGAAAGGACGAAGTGAAAAAGTCTCAAGAAAAAGGTTTCAAAGTCAATCGACTCCCAATTATGTAGACGGATGAACTCTTCGAGGCTTTTGAAATTCTTCGATATAAATGGCTGGCGTTTATCATCATTTTCGATACCACCGGAGTTAGTGGAGTAGGAAATGAACTAATTCAAAGGCAGCGACCCGATGTTCCTTTAAACGAACAGGGAAGAAAACGATGAAGAAATGGAAGGAAAGGGTAAAGTTAGGAAAAGCAGAGAAAGCGAAATAGAGAGAAAGAGAAAGAAGAGGCAGAAAAGGGAGGGGGGAAGAGAGAGAGAGTTAAAGGAAACATATCGATCGGTGCACCTTTAATAGGGGGTGTTTATCGTCGTTTCGAAACTTTCGAAGCCCCTTCTTCCGACATAACACGAATGACTAAGGGGTCAAATTACAGACCCTTCAACTTCAGCGAAACGGAAAAGCATCCTTTGTGACAAACGACCTTCGTCCTTAACGAATATACATATATTTCTCTCGAAGTTAATTGCGCGAAAATAACTTTTCTTGCAATTATATGCTACGCGACTGCACAGTCGTTCCTGCATCTGAAACCATCATGATTACGTTTAGATCCTTTTGCTATCTACCGTGCCAATGTGTAAATCGATATTTACCAGTAAACAAAACTTTTTCCTTATCTCCGATTCTCACGATGTTGGAAATTCAAAATGAGACATACGAGCCGAAGAAAATATTCGTCTAACGAGTAATTAAAAATAATTAAATGATAAGAATAATATCGCACGAGCGATCACTCCTCCCCCCACCCCCCACCAAAAAATTTAAAAACTGATAATTATTAGTATAAAATACGCCCGTGTGATTCTCGTCTTATATTTTAAAATTTAACATACGATTTCTCGTAATTTTTCGTACTATTTGTATTAATTAAGAAAAAACAAATTAAAAAAAAATTGTATAGGTTACTGACGGAAAGATTATTGATTCGATTAACGATTTGATTAATTATTCTCAGCTTATTAAATTTTCTTTTTTTTTTTTTTATTTGATACGAAAAGAGAAAATAAAAAATTACGAAAAAGATTTTTACAAGAAGCTGCTGCTGCTGTTATCGATCATTAACGCACGACCGACTTTAGATCATTAACGAGAATTAAGGACTATGTACCGAATGAAAACTCGCCCTACAAAACGAACAAGAAAAGCTCAAGCATTGTTGATCGATCGATCGTCAGTATTTTCCGATCCGAATCGTCGTCGAGCAACAAATCCCAAAGGTTTCCCATCTCCCTCCTCTTTTTCTCTTTCTCCTCCCCCCTCTCTCTTTCTATCTCTCTTCCTTCCCCTCTCTTATTCTCTTGATAGATCAGTTCACTTTCCTATTCCAAATCAGCCCGATTCCTTTGTCTGTGTCCGTTTACATTAGGATCAAGCGCTTCGACGGCGTCGCACTTAATTACCGAGTTTCCTTTCAGCACCTGACCAAAGGCTTAATCCGACAACCGGAAGCGGACTGCGCTTTCACAGTTTGATCATTTTAACAGACACCAACCGAGCGATGCTAGTCGATCGAGGAGTAGTAACACCGTGCCATTCGTAAATGTCTATCTACTTGAATCGCACGATCCATAGGTCAAGTCTGTAAACTGTAACGCATTAAATTAACCATTCATCATGATTACTTAATGCTATTATTGAAAATACTTTAGATACGATTTAACGTATGATGATTGTAATTTCTTTTTCCTTAAAAATTTTATTCATTTATTAAAATCTTATTTATAATATTTTGCAGATAGAAAAACAATATTAACGCACCATTGCATATATTATTTCCGAACCCTGCATTATTGCTAATAAAAAAAAAAATAATAAAAGGAAGAAAATAATAAACGACAGAATTGTTATTTTCGAAGTTATTCCATACTTTGAAGAAACACGTAAGAAAAAAATGTAAAGAATGTTTAAGAGTTATTCCGTACTATGCAAAATAGAAAAAGTTATAACATTGGTGGACTTAAACGGACGACAGATTGTTATCCAGATTTTACGGGTAGTAAATAATATCTGACTTCTTTATCTGACATACACTATGATAACTGAGTGAACGCGGTCAGCGAAAGACAGACGTACACGCAATAGCGATAATGCACGCACCTGATGTAAACGGATGCGGTGCGTGACCGGCCGAGTTGGCTGCTCTCATAATGAGTGGTCAGAACGCGCGAATCGATGTTGTGTGCCATTGGTAATTCTCTTTGATAGAGATCGGTGAATGGTCTAATAATTCGTTGCACAAAGATAAATGTGTATTTTTATTTTACGCAATTCTCCGAATTCATTGTAAGTAGATTACCACAAAAAATTGTCGAATTAAGATAAAGAAAAAAAATGTTCTATATAAAACAAAATATATAATAAGGAATAAGTAAAATGTATTATATAAACAATTCAATAATTTAAAATTGTATTCTATTTTACATACAATAAATACTATTTACATATATTATATTACAAAATCTATAATATCTAATGAATTCATATGAATTTATTTTAGCCATCTTCTACAATTTGTCTGATTAAACCTTACGAATAGCAATAAATAATCAAAATATATTTACGAATAAAAGATAAATTTGAAAAATGCGATTATATTTTTGAGATGGGCTTAATTTTGCATTAATGTCCATTTGCAAGCATGTCATGGAACGTTATCGCTTAGCAGGATTTCTCTTTAGCTTTATCTATTAATAGGAAGAGAGAAGAAGAGATGAAAACACCAAACCAGAAAATAAGCTACGTTCGGAGCGATTTTGATATCAGACGAATATGCCGTAATCCTTTGTAATCATCGTCACATCGATCTGGTGGTAGCGCTGCTCCCTTATCAAACCCCAACCCAAACCTGAACCCCAACCCCAATCGCAACCTCTTTCCGGTCATCCCACTTCACTCTCCCATCCAAGGCCGAAATTCTCGTCGTCTGAAATAGCAGATAGCCTCGACAGGGCCAATGAACACAACGAACCAAGCGTTATGCGCTTAACCGAAGCAGGTTAAGTAGACCAACGTCGTTATCATCGTCGTCGAATTTCATTGTTCACTCCTACCTTTCATCCCCCTCCGCTACACTCACTGACTGCTTCTCCTATTGGTCTTCCTGACGCTTTGATCGGCTTAACGAAAATCCGATGTTACTTGCACTTAATACCAACGTTGCGCGTAAGCAGACACTTTAAACAAAGTATCCATTAAGGCGGATTATTAACTATTAACAAGAACCCTCATACTCCTATAGAACTCCCAGTAGGATGCTAATCGTTCGCCGTAGTCGTTTACTCGAATCCAAGTTGTCCTTGATCTCATGAAAATCATTTCGTCAGACTCGATATTCCTTAATAGCATCTAAATATCCGTAGATAACCGCTAATATTTTATATAAAATCCTTGGATTACCATACATTATCATTTAACATAGAAAATATAACTTTCTATATCTACGTTTATTCTATTATACTTTTACTCGATATTATATGTTTAGCTAACGATGTAAATTTACGTTTGTACTTATTTTAAAAAGAAAAAAATATAAAATATTTATATAAGATATATATTTAAATTTTAAATACCGAAAAATTTTCTGAAAATAAAATATGACGTTTTAATTAAAAATTGTTTAGATATAGTACAAAAAAAAGACGACCTAGAAGAAAAATTCATTTTACTAACTTATTAAATTCCTACTTACGGCCTCTGTGTGAATAGGATGTGCGGCAAATAACAATCCTGTCAATGCCGCGAATCCGGGACGAAGCGACGCCACAGTTAAGCTCACTCTGGTCACTAAAACGCATGCTGCGGCGTGCAACGCAACATTCGTTGCGTGATACCACGTCGGCGTCAGGCCTGACATCAGATAGTTCAATCTAAAAAAGAAAAATTAAAATAAGTTAATTCGTGCACTTATCTTGAATTTCATTGTTCCTACTTTCTTTTTATTTAACATTGATACTTTATGAAAATATGACTTCAATGTAAGAATTTGATAAGCAATATAACAACATTTCTGTTATAATTATTAAATACAGATTTTGCTGAAAAAGAAAAGTGTTTAAGGGTAACATAATGAATCAAAGAAAAAAGTATAAATAAATACTACGGGTACAGACAGAGTATATAACTGAGATTGTATAATCTCTGCCAAATCCATTTAAAAAATCTAATCTTCATTCTTGTTGGATAATCGGGTTTCGTCTGATCTTTGCCAAATCACTTTATACTCCTAACACTTTGGTATATACATATACTACACGTATATCTACTCGCTGTAAGAGCAAACGTTTCATGAAACAACCCCTGCTTTGAATAGAACGCTCATCGTGATAAGCAGCTTCGCTTCTGGCTCTTGTCCCTGGAAGGCAAATCAGGTCGGAGGTATGTCGAACGCACACGTACTAGTTGGTACACATATATAGAAGAGAGAGAGGGAGAGAGAAAGAGAGAAGAAAGGAAATATAAAGAAAGTGTAAGAGGTGAAATAGTAAAAAGAATAGACAGTGAACAAAGATTGGAGGGCCAGAATGGAAAGATGAAAACAAACACCGTAGCTGCTGACGCGGCTGAACAATAATTTTTGGAGTCTGCAGACGGCATAAGTTTGAAGTCCCCCACCAATGGAGTTAAGTTTGGATCTGTTCCAGGTGTCAAGGTAGAAACGTATCCTGTCGCTTGGTTGGCCCTGAATCAAGCACCACAATCGAATCCTACCCTTATATTCTACTAAAATTTTCCTATTATTTTCTCATTCTCATAGATAATATATATATATATATATATATATATATATATATATATATATCTTATTTCCAATGCATTTGATATCATAAGAATAAAGAAATATTAAAGAGATATCTAAGCATTTTCTTGTATTCAAACTACAAAGATATTTAATGTATCCAAGTAAAGTTCGAGAAAAGCTCACAATTATCCATGTGTTTGCTCACATGAAACACTCGAGCCGCGTGCTTTGAGACTCAACCTTCCTACCTGTCGTGAAATGAAGTATGTTGAACCAGAGAATATATTATCTCTCTTGAACGTCGGTCAAATGTTGACAGAGTGCTACCATCCTATATGCGTTCAAACAAAGTCTCGGTAAGAGCGTTGCTTTTGCACGCAAAGAATTAATATTCTCAGCATTAAATGGCTTACTTCAATTAATAAAGTTCACCTTTACTGTTCAAATCTGACCGCGATATTGACATTTGTGAAAAGAAAGAGATATTTAACGTCAATCACAACGTATACCTTTCTCGCGCGCGATTATAATATGAATAATTTATTAATAAAACACAATTCATTTAAAGAAACATATAACTACCGTAAAAAGTATTATATTTTGAAAACGAATATAGCAAATGAAAAATTTTGTTAAATAAGATTTTTATCAAGCTCTATCGTAACACTTTAATACAAATAATTTGTTGAGTAACTATGTTCAAGTTATAAAGGAAAATGCGTATAAAAAGAATACGATTGTATTCAAGTAGAATCATTACTCGCATCTGACCATAGCAGAAGCCGATACTAACCTGACCACAGGTGCTCTCTTACTACTGACCAACTACAGGCAGCTCTATTACTGCTGTTCGACCACACCAGCTTGTAACTACTGGATGACCACATTCGCCAAACGATGCTTATTCGCACTCTGTCGTTGTTATCGATCGCAATCGTCCTACATTTCTATCGAAAAGAATATTGTGACCCTTTAAAAAAGATATTCCTTTAATAGTCATTCGATTAATTTTTTAGTAACAACTAAAATCTTTATCCAAAGATAAATGTCACTAATAAACTTTCTTCTATAAAATTAATTTTATATGAAACTGTTATAAGATTCATTTATATTCGTTTTAATGAAAACCTTATCATTTAATTAAACAATTAGTTTAATATTTATAACAATGTAAAGTATTTATTACAATACTTACATTTAATGTTTATAAGATTCTCTTTCTGTTTAAGCGTCAGAGTTTGTCGATATTAAATACTTACGAAAGATAACACAAACAATGATAAGAATCTTCAAAAAGTAAAGTTTAAGTAAGCTCGCGTAACGCCGTCGAGAAGACACCTAATCAAAGGATTTAATTAACTAACGATGTTATATGTAACGAAGAGATAAATTATCTCGTAAGCTTCTTAAGAAAATGATCTTCCTTTTTCTTCCCATTTCCTGTCTACTTTTCTTTTTACCTAAGAGTCCTTTTTGAAAACAGTATATACTGAAAAGGATGGAAAAGAAGCAACGAAAGTTCATCGTAACGAGACATTAAACCCTTGAAGGACGTCGTTAAATCTGACTGGCTCAGTTTATTCACGACTACGTTTTCACCAAAGATGACCCTCTTTCTCCCTTTTGTCACCCTTTTGACTTTTCATTGCTTTCTTTTTTTTCAATGAAACTTCTTAAAACATAATCTGATGTAATGGTCCTTCCTAGACGTCTTTGATCTTTCTATTTGAAAATTAATATATATTTTTAGATAAAGATGAACCCATATCCGTAACTATTGTCAATGAAAAGAAATATAGCAATCATTAACTCATTTACCAATTGTCCAATAAACGTTGATTTCGTACGATTTTTTTTTTTTGAAATACAATACTAAAACGTTCATAAAGTCAAAATTGTAAAAAAGTCGACAGATGAAAAGTTTTTCTTTTCCTAGATTTATATAAATTTAATTTTGTCTCAATAATGTTATGTATACTTCTCTGAAAACTAAACATTAAGTATTAAGTGAAAAGATTGAAATACGAAAAATGTTATCAAAATAGGGTATCTTGAAAGTATTTTTCACTTGTTCTTCTCCACGAAGAAATTTAAGGAATATTTGCATAGACAAAGAGGATGGTAGCTTTGAAATATTCAATGATTTATTTGATCGTGCCAAAAGATACGTGATCAGGAGTTCCTTTAAGGACTAAGCCCGGTTTTTTAAATCATTGAATTCCTATCGATATATCGAAGTCTGTATCCAAGCAACGTTAGTATATTCGCAACACGAAAGAATTTCGATAACGTCTTACCTGGCTCTCCTGGGTTTGTCTACTCTTCCGGAACGATAATCGGTTCTACCGGCTACAGAGAGACTACGGAAAGCCACGGATCTACAACGGCAAGACAAAGAAGAACTTTTATATCCGTTTCCAGAGAAACTTCCTCGCGCTTCGGGTTTTCTCTTTTCGAAATATTATCTATAGAAATTCCATTAACTCACGCTGACAGGATACGTGTGTCTCTTGGATATAATAGAAATTTTCTGAGACTTGTTTCTTCTTGTAGTACCGGTAATTCTGTAAACTAGGTATTCACTTGTTATATGGTTTCAAAAGGAATGAATTTTTCAATCTTCCTTTTATATTAAAGGAAATGTTTCTTTTTTTGTAGAATTTTGATTTTTACGAAGCAAATGTTAAATAAGATAAAATGATAGAACGAACGTATACGAAAACTTTAATTGATAAATAATATTATTATATATATATATATGTGGGACGAGCGCCTCCTTGCCAAACTTACCGGGTATTCGTGAGAAGGATTGGTCGGTGGGCCCTGGATAGCTCAATTGGTTAAAAAGAGCAGTCGCTCGGAAAGCGAAAGATCCGTGGTTCGAGTCCCGGTCCAGTCTCCAGCGGTCCAATTTTTTTCATGAATCCCACATATATATATATTTATTTATTTATTTATTAATGGAAAAAAATTATATCGAAATTAGAGGAAACATTGTTTGATACAATTCTAACAACCTCTAAATGTTCGGCGATGTTCGATTTATCTTTACGATTCGATTTATCTATTGCCTTTAACTAAGAAAATAGCAACGAAGCAAAGTCTCGACCTTTTCCTGTAGAAAATTTACCTCTTGGATTTAGAGCGTTACGAAGTGATAAAGGAGGAGGAAGAAAGGTTGAAAGAGTAGAGGAGGAAGCCCAATAAAAGATGCGGTGAGCGTATGGGTGCAAGAAAAACGTAACTGAGTCCGAAGTTTCTG
Organism: Polistes dominula; assembly: GCF_001465965.1. The sequence goes on along the minus strand of NW_015148972.1, from coordinate 3,271,350 downwards.
ATACAAGGCACGTACACGGTCGTTCTTTTGTAGCCCGCAAATTCGAGGGTACATCTTCGAAACAGGCAGAGCCGAATCTAAATTCTTTCCTCGATTTAAGTCCAAACGTCCAAATACATGTATTCGTACCGTAATTATTTATTCGCTCTAATTATAAGTAGAGTTAAAAACTTAATTCCTCTAACGAAGCTCATAATTTCATTTACTTCGTGTTTATCATATAAATTAAACTTTATTTATATTAAAAGTTCTTATTCGTACAATGTGTACTCATTAAAAATCATAACAATAATTATCTTACCAATTGAAAATAGGCAAAGTATTAGAAAAAAAAAATTTCTCATTCTATATTTTAAATTATAAATTAAAATAAAAAAAAATATTTAAAAAATTACGACATGAAGCATTAAGACAATAACTTTATATAAGAATTCGTATATTTTGTATATTAAAACAGTTCTTTATTCGGGTACTAAATTAAAATCTGAATATGAAGCAACGATAAAGGCATTTGTGTAAACTTGGATAATGCGCTTACGTTATATCAAGAGTTTCAACACTAGTAGGTAGACAAATTTTTCCTATACTCAAACATTGTCTCTTTTCCTTTCAACGTCAAGAACTTCCATTTACTCTGTTCTACGTTTTAGTACCACGTCTCCTATATCTTTCAAAACCTTTCCAAAGCTTACATCGACGCTGTCTACTCCTCATTTTACACAGCCACGTATCTAGATCTGATAATATCATGAATTACGAGCGCTTATGCGCCTTGAGTGGTGCCATATATCAACGGACGAAACTCATTCCTTTCACAGATTTCTGTATTGGAAAATATGGCGTGTCCACACCGAACGTGATGAAGGACTCTCCTTTTACTCTTGAAAAAAAAAAATTATATGTATATATACATTACTGTTAACGTACGTGCGCGTATTTAAACGCACATACGAACACGCACACGTACAAACATCAGACTTGAAATAATACCTTATAATGATTATACATTACACCGCGTCATGTCTGGATATATACTATGAAATTACACACTACTCTCTTTCTCTCTTTCTCATTTTCATCAAGTTATCAACGACCTTGCGTGTAAAGCTCGTACTAGTCGAACGGTACCTACATTACGAATCCTTATACCTATCGAACAGAAAAAGAAATACGTTTTTATTTTAATGACTCTTTTTCATCGTAGCGAACGATCAGATTATATTCTGATCGTAATTTACGGTTATGACGCTGAATATACTCAAATTTATCATAAGAGAGAGAGAAGAACATCCTTATTTAGTTAACTGAACCTATGCATTATACATTCTAAAGTAGCTAACATAATTTTAAATTCTTATATTTTTGATAAAGTTATTTATTGATTTACAGTATAAATCTAATCAGTTCGAACGATATATGTATATTCGAAATTTCTGTTTTATCTGTATATTTCTGTTTTAAATACGCTACCGATCTTAGTGAAAGAAAATTCTACGCAGAGAATAAGAAAAATATTCTGGGAAGGCCATAAAATCCATAACAAACTTCAGAATTATCCAGACATATTGGCGCGACGAAAACTGTTGTGCGGTGTCGGGCCCTTTAAGTGGTTTCGGATTCTTATGTAAACACATGCGATACCATAAGGAAAAATTATATTCCTTTATTCTAGACAAAGTTCCTTTATACATGTGATTTTCACTACGATCTTTATCAAAAACAAAAGCTGTATCCATCAGTGGACTATAGGTGGTGGATCCTTCTGCTATTGGTCGATAAGATTCATAATCTTCTTCACTCTCCAAAGGGGTGTTACTCTTATCTGATATAAATATGTGAAAGAAAGTAAGAAAGCGTCCTTAGTCTGACTGTCTGTATATCCGTCTGCGTATTATTTGTATATCAGTCATTCTGCAAATCAGTCAGTTTATCAGTTAGTCAGTCAGTCGGCCTTATATTTTTGTAAGCATTTGTAAATACCGCTTGACACCATAATTAAATAAACTATCATATATTTCTCTCCGAACTACAATAAATAATATTAGTTAAAATATTATATATATATATATTGCACTTCATTTCTTTAACTGAACCCAATAATATATACGTTCGAATAAAAAAAAAGAATGAAATAACTAATTTATGTGCAAATTAATTCTAATTTTGGCATACTATGAGAACGTTACCATCGAATATAGCTAAAATTGCAAGATTAAATGTTTGTGTAATCGTAAAAATAAAAAAAATAAAAAGAAAAAAAAGAAATGTTCGTTGAAAAGTGTAATTTGGAATGCTGCCACAAATCAATGATATCGGACATCGTTGATGCCTCTAAGCGAAAATCTAACTTACAGATTGTTCCCAATTCTCTGCATTGGGTTTCACTTGGGAACACTCGAGGTTGGTTTCATTGCGGGTAGATTACTTCCACGATCAACCGTGTCCTCGTGCCAGGAATCGTTAAAAAATTCTACTGATTTTGTACTTTTAGTAGGTTAATGCGAATAAAATTTGAAAATAACTATGAATTTTTTTATATACAATTTCAAAAACATCTAATAATTAAACAATAAATATATTTCTAATATTACTTTATATACTACAAATATTTTTATGATAAATATTTAAGAATAGAATTTGTAATTATACATTCTTTCCAAACAATAATAATTATACAAAAAATAAAGAATAATCCAAAAGTGCAACGTGCAAAGTAATTAATCATTAAAAAATGAAGTATCATACAAGTTATTAACGTTACTAACTATAGGAATTCGGGAAAAAGAGAAAGAAGATAAGTACTAAACTTCCGAATGGCTCCATCAATCAAGGAATCTACCATCGAGCACGATATCCACATCTTTACGACCCTCTTTAATCGTCTCCTTTTATCGCCAACGCACGATCAGCTCGTTTAAAGCATTTACGACGAGCCTACTCTCTTTTTCAGTCGTCAAACAAAGACATTAGAAAGATAGTAACGAAGAGAGACGACTTAGCTACATAATTTAATTTTCTCTAGTATTCTAGTCTTCTTTCTCTTTCTCTCTTTCTCCTTTCTCTTATTTTCTTTCATTCAAAATGAAATGATACTGCAAAGGTAAAGCTCTCTTCTTTGCCACGAATCTAATCGCGTTCAAAATCTTTCTTTTGCATCTTATAATCAACGTTAACTATCAGATCTGAACGATTCATTACTGCAAGAAAGAAATAGAACACGTAAAAACAATATTATGTCATAGAAAAAAAAAGAGAAAGAAATAGACAAGGAAAAAAAGAAAGATAGCAAGAAAGCAAACGATTTAAAATGAAATGCAAAGCTTATTAACGTTCTGGACTTGTACTACTTTAATAAAATTTGTACGTTTGTACAAGTAACCGAAGTGATACATTATCGTAGGAAAAACATAAATTTAAAGGATCGAGTACTAAATTAAACAAGTTATGAATTAATGAAAATTTTCATTTTAATAAAATTCTAATTTAGTTTAATATAAACGTGATATGGGAAAACGAACGCAAAAATCATCAATTTCATTCTACAGCTTTCAAGATTTTTATATTTCATTTTTTTCCCCGAGATCTTTTTAACGAAATCTTGATACGTTTAACAGTTTTGATGAAGTATGTTGTGTTTTTAAATAAAAATTCACTTTATTCTCCATAAATTTAATTAACTGAAATCTTTTCATAATTCATTAAGTAATGTAATAATAACTAAGAAACAAAAAGTTAGAACATGTGAGAATAATATTCTCTACATGACAGAAGATTAAATAAAACCATACTACTAACGAGTCAATTTCAAGAGTATTCCAGTTTATAGTTGTATTTCAACAAAATAAAAAAACGTAAGAATCGGATTTACAAGCGGTTGTAAAACTTGTGTTTACGATTTTGCTCATGCACAACGAGATTTTTGTTTTAATTTACGACTTTACCATGTTACCTCATAAATGTACGCCAAACGCATTGCGTTAAAGCTAAAAGCATAGGCGTATATGTACGTATATACTCGAAAGCTATTTCCTTTGACATCGTTAGTGGATTCAAGCTAACACAACATGTTCGATATTAAAGTAGCTATCATTTTCTTTGAATTATTATTCGTGTTAACATATATGATGTTATTTAAAACAAAAGATCTTAATATACCTATTTCTTAGAATAGGATAATTCGTCAAATAGATTAAAAAAACGTAGAAACAAAAATGGCAATTTTCCATGTCTCGTGGAGTACGCCAACATGCAATTTTAGTCGCGTGTTTTTAAATGATAAAACGTAGAATAATATTAAAAGAAAAAAGAAAAATGAAAGAAAAATCCACAAGGAACAAGACAGCCAACCAAAAAACATGATGAAGCAAAACGTACGTTGAATTGAAGTGGATTTTTCAATCGTACGATAAGGCAACTTCTGATTCATTCTCTCTCTCTCTCTCTCTTTTTTTTTCTTTCTCTCTCTCTCTTTATTGCAACTCAAATGGGCAAAATCACGCGAAAGGGCGGAGTCGGGTTTACGTTATGACGTAATTGTCTACCTCTCAACGAATTTGCTTCATTTATTTGCTACGTCAAATCGATCGAGTTTCATAAAAGAAACAATGAACCATGCGATAAAATATTTCAGTCTAGATAATCATAATCTTCGTCTCGTCTCATCTTAAAAAATCAATCGACTTCTGGATAATCCTCGATGAAATAAGATCTGGAATTTCTTCATTTATATGTATGTATGTATATATGTAGGTAGGTTCAGTGACGTACTCATAGTTCTCAGAGTTACCCGAGCTATATCCTTTTCCGGTAATGGGCAGCTGTTTGCGAGGTGGAGGCGCGTATAAATTGCCTCGCAAGAAGGTACGACCATAAGGGGGAAAAAAGGAACGAAAGAGACTGGCATGAAAAAGAAAAAAAGAAAAAAGCAAGAAAACGAAGAAGAGAACAAAAAGAAGAAAGAAAAGAAAAAGAAAGAAAGAAAAGGAAGGTTACTTCTCTATCCTCCCAGGATATTCAGGGCTATTCAGTTGCCAGCCAAGGAAAGAACGAGACCTACAATTCCCCGGGAAGAATACCTCTGGGTATTTAAGGGATAAAGTGCCACGCCAAACTAAACGTCTCCCTACACCCCGTGTATGTTCTATCTCTTTATACCTACTTCGGTTATTTCTACCGCCTACCACTGCGACTGAGTAGCAATGTGGCGCACCAAAGGCGTATGAAAGCTAAGCCTCACAAGAGACATGAAAAAGATGTACCTATGTACAATATATATATATACGTATTTATATACATATGAAATAGAAGGAGATAATATATTTTCTAACCAAATTGAAATACGTTTCCCGTAATATCGGATATAACGATACTTTGAAAATAGAAAGACGTAGCTCGATCAAGTCTTACATCTAGTATCAAATATGATCAAAACGACAATGACAATGAAAATGTGAGAATATACATCCGAGTTTCTCTTTCTCCTTCTCTCGTGGTAATCCCTCTCAACGTGAAAGCCGCAAACTCCATCCGACGGATTCACCAAAGATAATCCTTTGAAATCTTCGCACCAACTCGTAGACGAGTTGTTTAAAATCTTCTATACGTGCTCTGTACTCTCGACAATGATAGGAAATTGTAACGATTCAAATACTCACAAAATATATTCTACATATTTTACATTATTATTAAAGAAGAAAAGCATCTAACTTTCTACTTTATTATATAAATCTTAAAGAGAAATAAAAAAAGAGTGAGATTAGCATTACAGCTGTTGGAGATTGAAGATCTTAGATTCTACCACCTTAACAATAAATTTGTAGAATCTCTTTTAAACGATCACAGAAAGAAGAACATGCTATATATTTCTCCCAACAATCTTCTTTTTCCCCCTTGTTTACTTTTTCGCTTTTATTCTTCCTTTATTTTATTTCCTTTTTTTAGAATTTCTCTCTTGCGATATTATATAAAATATTTTTAAAATAATTCCAACCACTTTTAATATCTGTAAAAGATTTATTATAAAACTTAAACTTTTATTTTAAGTTCGAGCCTGGTCTATAAATGTGTCTTTATTCGTCCACGTTTTATAATAAACTCACGATTTTTTATTTTCTTTTTCAATACTCGCGTTATCGAACTCCACCCTTCTCCCTTCATACTTTTACGCATATTTTGTGAACGCTCGTCTGTATCCATATTTGGATAAAGCTTGCTTGAAAAAAGAAAAAACTATCTTGGATCGTTTATTTAGCTTCTATCTGATTAGGCTGAATATCGTCGCGACACATATGTGTATCGCTAATATACATACATACGCAAACACATAAACTCTATAAACTCATACTATTGTGGGACTTGGTTATGTTTTATTCTGTTAGGAATAGTAAATCCCACGTGTTGCCGCCGCTGCTAGAGTTAACCAATATATTTTCAACTTATTACAATAATGTTACACTTAACAGAACTCTCTTACGCTCTTTCTCACAATGTTCTCACAAAGATTCGCTAACTTAAAAACTCGCTCACACTATCACCCTTTATTCTTACTATCTCCTTCTATACTCGCTCTCACTATTACCCTCTATCCTCACTAAAAGCTCGCTCTCGCTATCACCTTCTACTCTTGCTCTCACTAATCAAAACTCACAAACTCGCAGTGATCCCAGAAACTTTTGCTTGTCTGATCGACACAGTGCCGTAAAATTATCGGGTTCTCAGTAAAATTATCGTACGCCTAGAAAAATCAGATCCGATTTTCAGAGATTTCAGATTTTAGGATGATTTTAGGATTTTAAATACTGCAAAAAAAAGTAAAAATTGAAATACTGCTTTTTCGAACTTTTCGAAACATAAATAACTGAATGCGCTAGAGTGCGCTGCAACCGAACCGCGTAACAAAAACAAAATCAAGACATATCGAAAATTATATTTAAATATTGAATATCGAATAATCGTAAATGATCGTACAAGTTGGATTTTGGATCGTACAAGGCTTCAAATTATGTGACGTGTACTATAACTATCGTACGAATGGGATCACTGCAAACTCACTCTATTGTCCTTCCTTCGACCTTGTTTTATATTGCGTCTTCCCCTCTCCTTCTCATAACAAACTGCGTCGCTTAGTAATGCAGTTCCTTCTGGAATTTTCCAAAACGCCTTTTCTCGAATGTTCTTTCCTTCCTTCCGTTGTTCATCAGTCTCACACACGTATACTCACACACAACTTACCCAATCTAGAACCTTACACGCTTTTCTTTCTATCAAGTATACATCCGATACTTTCCATATCTTATTTCTTTCTTCCTTTTCCACACGCACACACACACACACACACAGCGGATGCTTCTACTCCCGCCCTCGGCCATCATGACGGCACACAACAAGCTTGCGCTTGTTTCGCCACACACGCATACACATACACACCAACAGTAGCTCGACGCAAACAACGAACGGTCGCCTCTCGTTCCGTCATTCTCGCACTAGACGCATGCATTCTAATAAAGCAATCATTCTTTCTCTCTTTCTTTCACGCAAACACCCAACTATCGTATAATACCTAACAGTAAATAAAGTAAGGAACGATTAATTCCTCAAAACTTACACATTATTATAAGAATATCAGATTATTCATTTGTATGAATACAAGAAATTTAATAAATAATAATTTAATTTTGCGGTTACAAGTTTAGTTATGCATTTATAGAATTCAGTGGTAACAGTACTGTATACATGAATGCATAATAATTATGAATATTGTGGTAAAACTGGTTGGAAATAATTATATTTCACATTCATCAGTTTAAAGCTTGAATATGAGCGACGTTCGAATATTCATTTATTTAAAGTTAATATTATTCGCAACGATGGAATATTCAGGAACGATTTAGTTAATGAGTAACTTTAAACAACGATTACTATTGGATACTAATGACATCGAGAAACAAATGTTATGTATATCATGGAATAATTGTAAGACTATCGACAGTATACGGGAAATATTCAATTGGTATTTTAAAAGAAATATTGCAGATTGTAAAGATACTATGAATGGGGGGGGGGAGTGAGTGCCCCTAATCCCGTAGTATTCATTACTTGGCAGCACTCCCGAATCAATTGTGTATGCGATTAGATAGTATGATAATTGTAAAAATAACAAGCTAACGCATCGAGGTGGATTTTGGATATTTGGCACGTAGCCATATGTTTACTTTACGAACAAATATTAATACGTCTTTTCTATTGTCATAGAAATGAAGAAAATAATTATATTTGTGAGTAAAATAATACATTTTATAACTACAAACAAATAATATAGACTTATTCTCGACCGAGCACCTGTTCTGTCCCGTAATCAATTTTTTGTATTTCTTGTATAGACTGTTTGGGAAAAAGAAAAAAAAAAAACAAGAAAATCTAAGGATTCAAGTAAGTACCGACAAATTTTCCGTTAGAATTCGCAGAAATTTATTCGCGATTTATCATAGACCGTGGACAGTCAGTTATAAATTTTCCGTATATTTCAACGAATTAGCGTCGCAATGGGTCACGCGGGAACGTTTCTCGACTTTACGAGATTGTCCTCAATAATTATGCGTCAGCGTAATGACACCATTCGTATATTAGATTATTATCATACGTTAAATTTATTACCATAACGATTATATCGTTGCTCGATCGAAGTAGACATTCGTGAGCGGTACCCGGACCGTAGTCTGACCGGTGCACAAAGTGCAATATTTTCAGACCGTTCGTGCTACCTTGAATGACGATAAATTCAGAAAATATACTATGCTCACAGTTTATCGAGCAATAATTCAACAAACAAAAGATAACATTTTGGACTTACTTTTAATTATTTCAATTGCTTATTAAAGCGAACGTAATATGAGAGAATCATCAATAAATAAGAAAACATTTAATAAGGATTCTATAAATAATGAAATTTCTTGTACTGTATTTTACCTATTTTTAGCAAATAATTTTACGAACTTTGAAAATATTGAATAACGCGAAATTTTACCCGTACAAAAAAAAAAAAAAAAGAAAAGAAAAGAAAAGAAAAAAGAGCAATTTGTTTGTCATCCTCGTCGTCGTCTTCGTCGTTCCGAAGAAATTTGCTCGCGGTTCGTGCTCTCATTCTCGTAAAACATTGCGAAGAACTAAGTTCGGTATAACGAGGCCGGTGTTCGTTAGAGGATTTTCAATTTTTCCTGAAGTTTTTTCCACGCTTCCACGCGCTGCCGACTCGGTCTTGGAGCCAACGGCACTCGGCCCAAGTATTTTAAATTCCAAGTCGAACTTCCAGAGAAGCGTGCTGTGTCAGCCCAAGACGGGAACGTGTCGTTCCAACCCCATTTTACGTTTGTCTCCAAGAAAAATCGAAGTACCGTGGAAGGTCGCACAAGATCGGAGGGAAGAAAAAGTTTTTCTACGAGAGATGTTGCGAAAAGAAATATATATTTCTTCCTTTATTTCTCAACAGTTTAAACATTTCAAAACTCTATCCATCGTCAGTAGCTGTCTAAACAAAATCTATAATATTCGCTCTTTCACTTTTTATCATACTATATCATATTAACGAATAGAAAATAATAATAGTAGTAGATATTCTTTCTACTAAATCCAATATAGTTTAAAACGAAAATATTATTCTCCAAAATTATTCTTGCAAACATGGTTTTTCCGACATTGATTTCTTTTATTTCGAACGCATGGTTAATTTCAAATATTTCTAGAGGAAAAAATCCTGAACGATATTTATTTGTCGGCATAAAAAAGAAAAGGATATTTTCTCTAAAAATGCTTTCAAACGAAACAATAGATCTAGCGGCTTAAATTTAAGCATCCTGATTGAAGAAGTTTTTTAACGTTCAAGAACCATCGATGCCGAAATAACTCACGCTTGAACTGTTCAATATTTGTTCGTTCGTTCTTAATGAACTTTTGAACGTGAAAAAAAATTATATCAACGTTTATTTTTACAATAGGTGCGTTCAATATATTTTATTTTAATTATTCTTAAATATTTATCTGAAACTTTCGGATAGCTGAAAATCAAAGTTTAAGTAATAAATAATATTTAAATCGTAATATTGAATAATACGAATGAAAATCTATTTGTATGATAATAGAAATACTCTAAATATACATGGACTACTTGGTATTTCCTTCTAATTAACGTTGAAAACTGAAGAAGGTAGAGAAGGAAAGAATAAAGACAAGATGAGAGAATAAGAAAGAGAGAAAGAGAGAGAGAGAGAGAGAGAGAGAAAGAAATAAAGAAAAAGAGTGAAGGATTCCTATCGTAGATGAGATGTATGTATTGTGATGCTTCAAGCCTTCGCAAGAACAGTTCGTCCAGCCGGATACCTGGAAACGCCCTTATCAGCTTCCTCCAGAGTGGAAAAACGAAACAAGGCCAGCCTCATTATAACGAGAAGCCGTAGACTGGGCCTCTCATCTCGAGGATGGTGCATTGTCTTGGAAAGACGTTTCTACAAGAATACTGAAGTCCATTCTTAAGGGAACTGGAAAAACATTTACCGTTCGATGAAGCATGTATCTATATTTATAGAACATTTTTTGCGCGGATATAAAAACCCTTTCCTTGAAATACAGAGAAGAAATTGTTTTCGAAAAAGGAACAAATAATAATAAATAATATTAATATTTGAAATATATAACGATCAAAAACGAATAATATTATACAACAAAGTTAATGAATAAAACTATCATATTATTTTTTTTCCATTGAAAATCCTTGAAGTTTAATCTTTAAAAAGAAAATGGAAAGTGTCTAGGTTGTAGCACTTTCTAAAAATTCCATGACCGATTTCAAGAGTACAAACTAGCAAAAAAAAAATAAAATAAAAAAGAACTAACGTGTACTCTCCTCTCTTTTTTTTCGATTCTCGACATCCAAGTTCACGCGTGATAATGCTTTAGCTACCTCTTCCGCTATTTTTCCACCAACGAGTCGCTGTTCTATGTACAGTATGAAAAGACAGAAAAAGAAAGTGGAAGATTGAAACGGATACATCGTTTCTACGTGTCTGGGAAGTTTTTAAGCTCGCCTTTAACGCCCGTCCAATGTGCCAACGTTTTCCGCCTCGCTTTCCAGGTCGGCCGAGCTACGAAATAAGAGAATTTCTTGGGTGCCTTTCCACCTAAGTAGACACCTACATTTAACAAGACTTTCGACGATGCTCCGAACTCGTATATACTTGACTACTATTCCATATATATATATATACATATACATATCTATGCTAGTATATACCTAGGTAGATTTTAAGTATATGCTTATACACATAAATGCACGTACTCATGCGCATACGCGTACCATTGACTCACATATACTTGACTCTAACGGACGAAACTACGCTGCAACCCCCACAGGCATGCTGTAAAATTAGCGATTAAAACTTTTCGTGGCTAATTTCTGCCTTTCTCGCGGACGGTTGACCGCATTTCATGGACGAGCTCTTCACCGCGAATTTCCATTTCTGCGAACAAACCGACAACAACGACTCATTGGTCTTAACTTAAATAATTTCACTACATTTTCATTCTCCATCTGTCCTTCTTATTCCTTTTCCCATGATGCTAATTCGTCTTACAAAATCCTTCCCAACTTATTCCCTATTCCTCTCTATTTTCTTCTATTATTCTTCTCTCTTCTTCTTCTTCTTCTTCTTCTTTTTCTACTTTTTTTTCTTTTTTTTTTCTTTTTCTTTCTCTTTAGGTCATATGAATCATCGTTATCGCCTTCTCCTTTCGTCTTCACTTGTTGCCTGCCGTGCGCATTTATGAAAGAAACGAGAAGGTAAAACGAGATGGAAATTTTATGAACTTTTCTCCTATCGTTCTCACACAGGTCTTTAAAATTTGTTTCAAGGAAGAGAGAGAAAGAGAGAGAGAGAGAAAAGAAAGAGAACGTAGACTATTTTTACCTCAGTGAAATCTACAAACGAGCTATTTGATAAATATTCTAGATAACGTTAAATTACAGGAGATGAAGTCATTCGGATAATGAAGTCATTCTTTCTTGTTTATTTTCAAGAGTATCGGAATTTTCGATCGAGTTCGTACTAATTTATTTCTACGAATAGAGAATTCTTATTCGAATGAACCCGAAAGGAACGCTAGTAAAATAATGCAAATAATAAAGTGTCTCGTTATTACGATAATACTTTCTCTTGGTGCTAAGTTTCTACGAATTAAAACTAATGAAGTTACTTAAAAGAAATAAGATTTCAATTAGAGCTAATAGAAATTATCCTTTTTATTTCTATTACCACATTCTTCTCTTTTTCTCGTTCTATTAATTATTATAGTTACTTGTAAGCACAGTCAAATAAAAGTTTTAAATTGTTGAATCATATATTACCATTTCATATGCCTAATTAAAACATTTTTATTGTTCGTTTTAAACGAATATTATCAAAATAAAATTATACGTGAACATAAAGTGGCAGAAAGTTTCTCATCGATATTTAATCAACGTTCGGTACATTTATAAAATAGAATTTCTATACTTAAATTCTAAAGTTCGATGAAAAAAATTATTGAATGCACACGTGTAATCGTTACAATTAATATTTATTCGAAATTATATATTAATATTAAATTGAATATTTCTAAATTTATCCGTGATATTATGTATGCATGTTTTTTTAAATTCTTTTATTTGAAAATATGAAAATATCGCTATAAATCTCTTCGTTCTTATCGTTCACCATCGTTAATTCTCTTAGGAAGAATGTCGTGTATAGCGTGCAAAGGATTACGAGAAATCCTTTCAGTTTGACGGAAATGCGTGATCGCGTAAAGGAATGTCCGGTGATATGCAGAAGCTCGAATTACGTTCGTATACGATTACCGATGTCTGGTGTTATTTAGGGATTAGCATTGATATTAGTTGGCCCATTCGGGATATCGCATTTCACGGCTGAATTTTCTTCGACAAACGGGATAGTTAAATTCAGAAGTAGAACAGACTAATTATCGATTATTATCTGTGCGTAGGATCCTATCCTATAAATATCTTCTTTCATTCTATAAATCCTTAATAGTTGTTTCATAGGATTATAATTATCTTATAAAACGATTATTTTTTTTCTATGATATTTAAAATAATTCAAGACAAATACTTGTTTGTATAAATACAAATATAGGAAAAGAAATAATATACGGAGTGTTGGTTTTTTTCATCGACTGATAAGTAAAATATACTGGCCATACTAATATAGAAACGTGTCAAGAGTTGTGATCGTTATCACTTAGAAAGTTTACCATTGTATTGGCTTTATATATTTCCGTCATTTATTTTATTCTTCCTACCTCTATCTTCCATAAATTTATACCTATATGATAAGAAAAAAGAAACTTTTGTCTCCGTAGGTGGTCAGAAATTATGATTATTCTGTATCCGTTACATTTATAAAGTACAATTTTTTGTACAAGTATGTTTGTAGTAATTTAATTTAATTAATTTCTTTTTCGAATAAAAAATCCTAAAAGAAAAAAGAAGAAAAAGAAAAAGATGAAAGAAAGAGAGAAATATGACTACTACAGACTACTACAAAAAATTTTAATTCTAATCAATTTTCTTCATATCAGTAGATCCCATTATAAAGAAAGCTTTTAGTTACACTATTTTAACCGAAGCCATAGCTTATAGTATAATATCATTGTCATTAATGTGTAAGGAACAATAGAAGAGATATTAGTGAACAGAAAAGCAAGCGTGGTATGTAATAGTAGATAGCGTAAAATAGAAAAGAAAGAGACGAAAAATAATACGACGAGAAGAGAAAATAAAGTCGAAAAAGGAAGAACGTGGGTGACGGGGAAAGAAAGACGAAATTGCAAGCTTTGTTCGTGTCGAGAGAATAGTAGAGAAGGAGTCTTATCTGTTCTGTATTTCTTTTCCTCCTCCTTTTTTTACCCACTACCACTCCTTCGATCCCTTCATTTTTGTCATTTCCGAGCCCCTATGAAGTTTTCGAAAAATAACTTCGAGCAACACATGTTTCCATGCTAGATCGTAAATATAAAAGTATATTTTCTACGTGTGTGTGTACGTGAATATGCGTGCACACAAGATAAAGGATAACCAAATGTGTGTGTATATCGTAGAGCCAAGAAACTAGGTCAACCTTTATAAATCGATAATAATCCACAAGGAACCTCTACCGAGTTGTTATCTTACCTGAAAATCGATCAAATGATGTCACCTTTGACTCCATCAAAGGAACCTTTCCGTCAACTTCCTTACTAAATCCATGTAAATTTGTGTTCATACAAAATGATGAGAGATAAAGGCAGATCTAACGAAAATTTGTGTAAACGATAAATATTGGTTTATCTGATAGAAAAAGCAGTTATAATAGAAAATAAATAAGCATAAATTAAATATTCATATTATAAAATTTTAAATCAGTATTATTGCTACTTCCGATAACAAAACACATTGTGAATTTATAAATTACGTTTCATTAAAGTACTACTAAATCGTAATAAAAATAATTTAAATAATGCTGAGAATAGTAAATTAATAAATTATAACAAATATAATTATTGTGTAGATAATGATAAAATATATAGATTCAAAATGTATAAATTTCTAAATATTATATTTTGGAAATAGCTGTAATCAGACGTAAAAATATATTCGGTAATTAAAGAATAGAGCATATCTTTAATGAAAGATAACTAATGATAAAACACGGATAATAGGAATTGCTGAATGAAAATTCAAGATGTACGAGAACGATGAGGAAACGCTGTTGATGCAATGACGATGATCGGAAGACTGACTGTTTTGATTCGAAACTTGAAAATATAAAGAATGTTCAAAAACCTTTCCTCCTTAACCGATAATTTCTTGTTTACATATTTATGCATATGTACATACGAAGCAAGTTAAATTTAATGATTAAGATTAATATTATCATTATTTTATATCAATATTTAATATTAATTATTCATAATTATATAAATAAATATATATCAAATAAATAATATCAAAGATAATAACATTTTTGTTTATAATTCATACAAAAATGTGGTCAAAAACAAATAATCGATGACTAATTATTTAATGATTAATAGATATTTTCTCCTATAAATATAAGAGAGAGAGAAAAAAAACAGGTTCGATTTTCGTATAACAACACGCCAATTCCGTGGACAAAGTCATGATTCATTTGCGGTTTCTCCTACTCCTTTTCTTCTCCTCTTGTTCCTTCTTTACCCTCATCTTACACTTCAGCTTAATTTACCTACACGTTGTTCGTGAGAAAGACAAGGGTACTGGAAATTACAGCGATATTTCTAAAAACCAGAGTAAGTTTTTTTCTTACAAAATAATAATTAGACTCTTGGGTTACTATAAAATAAATAAAGAAAAAAAAACAAGCCTCGACTATATACGATTTTTCACTGTGAAACAAATTTTTACATTAGATTTTAGCAAATTGCATCGATAAATGTGATAATTTTGTGCAAGATTATTTTTGTTTGATTTAAATTCTAACTCATTAATGATGTACGTTAATTTTTTCATTTTGATGATTTAAAAATAATGGAAATGATCTGCCATCCTTTTATGCAAATCCGAAGAAGAAACGAAAATATTTAAGCTTTAATCTTACAAATTACTTCTATGTTTAAGAATTAAAGAGAACAATTTGAATTTCAACGAGACTTCAGCTTGTCTGAGCTGGTCTACGTAAAATAAAAAAGAAAAGATAAGGAAAAAAACCGCTTCAATACAATGGAAAGAAAATATAATTAGGAGTCTTTCGGTCTTCATTTCTTTGGGATTTCGATGATGAGAAATAAAATGTGACAGTTGAAAAGGTTAATGCATTAAAGATAATGTAGAGACATTGAAGTGCTCAGAAATACTGAAAGATCTGAATAAATGTATGTAATATTATTAAACGCGTTGAATATCCTACAGAAACATTCACAAATTTAAAGAAACGTAATATTAAAAAAAGAAAGAAAATAAAAAGAAAAGAAAAGAAATGTTGAAAAAAATTTACTCGCAACAGGAATAATGAAGAAAAGCGAGAAATTTAAAAAAAAGAATCATATCAAAGAGATAACATATTTATCATGACAATTTTGCGAATTAGCAAGGGAAAAAAGTAATAAATTTACTATGGGACGTTTAAGTGTTATTTCCTGATAAATATCTTAACGTAAGTCTTAATATAAATCACCTTTGCCGCTATCTCGGTTGCGAATAATTTAGAAGGTTAGACGAACTTAGTTCGTCTTGAAAGACAACGCTACGTTATCTTTTATTAAAGCTAAAAGTATGACAGAATTTGATTTGTTCTCTTACTGAAAATCAGAAAATACTAATTAATATTTCTCAACGTTCGGAAAAAATAAATGTGTTCGTGTCCAGTAATTATAATTACCGGATAATATAATTATTATATGTGTCCGATAATTGAAGATAATTTTAAAAAAATAAACAAAAAATAAACTAAAACGTTATTTGTTCAGCAACTGAAATAATTTCTATCCATGAAATATTACATAGATTAAGTTCGAAGAAACAGAACGGATATTGGAACGGTACGATCGATCGATATAAGAGAGACAGCTTTCTTGAAATTCTTTCTTATCTTATCCTATTTTCTAGGAATATGTAGTCTTCGACTACGTGAAAAATTTCAATCGCGAAGATTTAACTTTTTGATAAAAGTATTCTCTTTTATTATTCGTGTTGCCTCGTCGTTTTCTAGGTAGGGAAAAATTAAACAATTTTTTTTGGCCAATCAAATATCTACTTCCTTCTTTCGTCGTGGTTCCCCTTGTTTCTTCGAGAAATCGCAAAAGATCGTGACTAATGACACTGTTTCACTCGGAGAGAAGAAAATTCCTGTGTTTTGCGTTAAAAAAAAAAAAAGGAAAAAAAGAAAAAGAAAAAGATAGAGAAAAAGAAAATGAAGAAAAGTAATAGATCATGAGACGTGTCTGGCAATTCCATAATCTCTTTCCAGTGTTTTTTCTCTTATTTCTATGATTCGTAATCCCCAACGTACGTAGGTAGAATAGAATAAATTTATGAAAAATCAATAATGTTTCTAAACGATGGACAATCTTTGATGTGAGAAAAAATGAAAAAAATATTGGATACACATGGTAATAAAATCTTGAAATGTTTTCCTGTATTTTATTACGATTAGATATCTTCTTTATTGACAATGAGAAAGAAATAAAAAAAGAAAACAAAAAGAAAAGGAAAAGAGCAGCAGAAGTGTTGTTGAAGAATAAAACAAGGGGTTTCGGGAAAAAGTAGAGAAAAAAAATCCAAACAAGAAGATTGAGAAAGTTTCTTTCTAATCGCGGGTTTATCCAACGGTCAAGAAATATTTCTCGAGGGGTTGAAGAATGCTTCTTACTTGTAGGCTGTGAGGAAGGAAAAAAAAAGAAAAAAAGAAAAAAAGAAAAAAGAAGAAAAGATATCTGCGAAGAGATGGTTTGCAATGAAGGTGGGCGTAACACGATCAATCATTCTAGTTATTCCTTGCGTCTTTTGGTTAAGCTTGAGCCCCTCGACGTTACTATAGTACCACACAGGTACTAATCCTCCTTTAATAAAACGGGGTCTAGAGTACATTGCCCTTAATTTCTATCAGCTAGTTACGCTTTCTTTTACTTTTCTGTTTTTTTATCAGCTTTCGATCCTTTTATATGAATAGATTCATGTTACTATTGTCGTTTCTTTCAAAATTTAAGTTTACTTATATATAAAGTTAGATTAGTATTAAATAAAGTGTTCTTTAGTTACAACTGAAATGAAGAAACAGCATTTTATATTTGAATGGCCCAAAAATAGTAGTTTTATTTTTCTTTTTATTTGTTGTAAGTGCATAACTACAAATTAGAAGATGTCTAATTAATTAGACATTGTTTACTCATACCTCTTTCTTTTTCAATTTCTACTTTATGTATAATTGAATCGCATTCTATATCAAATATAATTCTCTTGCTATTTTCGATGAAAGATTTTTCCGAACATTTAGAGATATCTGCTTGGCGAAATGTTTTAAATATAATGTAATAATACGTTTATAACTTTAATGTCAACTTACACTTGTTACCATTATAGAGAAAGAGAGACCGTCCAGAAGCATGCTGAAATTGTGGTAAACTTCAAGTAACCGACTATGAAATTGGTCAATTTAGAAAACGATATACCTCAAACCTCGAGATTTCGTACTCGACCACAATATCGATCACTATCACTTCCTATTACCATTCGAAGTGCATCTGGAAAGCTAAACGGTGGTCGTTCAAGCTTGATAGTTTGCCGATCGCGTTACCGCCACGGTTACTCTTCCTTTATATCAGTTTCTAGTATCTTCTATAATACATTGATAATTAATATTATAGAAATAAAACTTTGGAAAATCAATTCAAATTCGAATCATTGTTCTGTTCCAAGTAACACAATCCAAGTAACATAAATATTATTATTATCTGTTATTCACTTTAATAAAGAAAAACAACGATGAATATTTATTATCAACGATGTATACAATTATAAAAATAACATTCTGTCGTTTTAATCAACGGAATAATATAAATTAATTATTCTTAATTAGGAAATATATATATTATCTCTTAAATAATAATAACAAAATAAAATAATCCGTATTATTTTCTATCTGTTGTTATTACTTTCACGAGAAATAATATAAATTGAACGTATTTACAAATAAATAAACGTACAGTTAATAAAATAAAATCACGAGATCTTTCCTATTATACAATCCAATTCCTATACATTACTCTGTTAACTTTTTGTATAAAAAACGGAAAAAAAAGGAAGAAAAAAAAGAAATCACACATACGAGCATACATAGAAACGTTCGAAGCAATCTGAATATGATTGAATCGAACGAGCGTCTATTCAAACTGAAATATATATAATAAAACCATTCCTAAATCCCCAATGAATCAATGTATACGATCGTAAATGATTATACGTAAAGAATACGGATAAAATCTATTTTGAATGATACAAAAGCTTACTAGCTAGCTGTTTCAGATAGACTTCCGACAAACAGAGATCATCCCTTCTTTTTGGAGTAGAAAATAGTATATGTCGAGCGTTTTTAAAGGCGGTGTATCAATGCGGTCACTCTTACATAGGCTCGTTTCTTACTCATTTGTGCAACTTTCATCAATCCTTCCCTACTATTCGAGAAAAGAGATAAACGGCCGGATTAAAGTATTAGCCGAGCATGACGTAGCTAAGGCTATATCGATCGGAAGTAATCGATCAAACGATCTCGCTTTGCCAGTCGAGATGTAGAGTGCCTGTGGCTTTATTGCGTTACACGAGTGCTCTTCTCTCTTCTCTTCTCCTCTCTCTCTCTCTCTCTCTCTTCCTCGTTCACTTATTTTTCTTTTCCTCTTTTTATAATCGAAATCAGGAAGTACCACCGACCTCTGCTTTTATCCATCGCTTACTTCTTCCTTCTACTATTACAAGAATGTAGAGATTATCTATCGCATGTAAGAAGGTGCCGATCAAAGTTTTATGCTATCAAAGAATTTCGATATCGAAAATCAAATAAAAGAGGATAAGATTTATCTATCAAAAAATTATTTTAAGTATTTACTTCTTACGTTTCGTTGTACTTGTTTTTTTTTGTTTGTCTTTTTTCCCAATTTTCTTGTCTTGGGATTTTTTATATACCTATAAAAAGATATATAATGATCTCATTCGTCGATCGTAATGACGATTTGTTAGTTCATTAAGGTCTAAGAAAAGGTCGGTACAAAATTGTGTTAGAAAGAGGAGGTTTCTCTTCTCTTCTCTTCTCTTCTCTTCTCTTCTCTTCTCTTCTCTTCTCTTCTCTTCTCTTCTCTTCTCTTCTCTTCTCTTCTCTTCTCT
>NW_015148972.1:3191001-3251137 GCF_001465965.1 Polistes dominula | reverse complement strand
TCTTCTCTTCTCTTCTCTTCTCTTCTCTTCTCTTCTCTTCTCTTCTCTTCTCTTCTCTTCTCTTCTCTTCTCTTCTCTTCTCTTCTCTTCTCTCAGCTCCTTTCCTTTTATCTTTCTCATAGCCGTGAAGAACTTTTTCTTTTTTTGACTTTCCGCAAACGCGTCTCCATTGGGTCGTAAAAGTGCAATTTCACGTAAAGGCAAAGAAAAAGAAAGAGAAGAGGAGGAATGAGAAAATCAGAGAAATACTCGTTTCAAAGATTGAGACATTTTTATCGAAGGTACGATAAACTTCGAGATTAAATTATCTCGAAAACTAAACGTAGTTTGGCGATAATTATATTTATCGAAATACAATTAAGTCCATAAAATTTCGTTATACTTTTTTTTTATTTCTCTCTCTCTCCCTTTTTCTCTCTCTCTAATCCTAATTTTTGTCATATACCAACAAAAAAGAAATCATTTAACAGTTACAATATAATCTATTATACTTTGATAAGCATTAATTTCTGTATATAAATAGATAAGAAATTTTTTGATATAAAATTAAATAAGATTTTTGAGAAATACGCGATGGCATAAAAAGCTTTATTATGCATAAATAAAATATGTAAATGTTATACAGGGAGTACCGAAAGTCTCTAATTAGAACAAAAGTTCTTGAGTGATTTTAAAATTCAGAAGTCGACCAAAAGCTGATGGATGTAGAAAAACATTTCTGTATCTTTTAAATAAAAGCTAAAGCAGTGAAAATATCTGAATATTTCCATTAAATTTTACAGCTACATCATTTCACCTTTTTGCAAATCCGCATTCCCGAAAAACGTAGAATATTGTTCCACAAGCTCGCTATGCATTTCATAATATATCCAAAACTTTTCTATCTTATTTATTATTATTAAATATTACAAACTCTCTTCAATTTTATACTTTTCTTATATCCATTTTTCTTGTCTCCTCTCGAAATTAAAAATATCGTTATCTAGGAATATACACGCATACGTAAAAAAATGCTAATTATAAGATTCCCAAGATTCTTTTTTAATAAATTATATATATGAAAGTATTATTTGCATAATTAATTATTTTTATTCTTTGTTTTCTATTCTTTGTTAAAAAACATATGTTATCTATGAACTTATGTATCTTTGTATAAAACTTTCTCGAACAGTTGACGTAAGATCGATCGATCTGGCGTTGCTCGAACAGTCCTAATAGTCGGTCAATATTACCCAGGAGAGAGATTATGAATCGGTTTGGTATGGGAACGCGGAAAGGGTTATCCGAAATGTTGGTTGCAGATGTTGGTTACTAAAATGAAAGCTCGTTCGTCACAACGAGTCAACGGCAAAACCATTTTTATTGTTCGTCGACATTGCCGGCTACCACCATCTAATGATATTTTTCGAGAATAAATATCAATCTTTTAAAGGCTTGTGTTGTTCGTTAAAACCCGAATTTCACATTGACTCTTTGACCAATTTTTTTTTACCTGTTTGAGTGAGTATCGATGAAGCTGCCTCTCACATAAGTTCACGTTGGCCTTTTATTTATTTTGGTTTTTTTTTTGTCAACACGAATGCTAGTAAAAAGAAAAAATTTATAGAAAAGAAGTTACAAGTTTTCGTTTATACTTTTTGAATAAGCTACAATTTCACAGAGTTAATGAAAATTCCAACGTATCCATATTTACTTTTCGTTTCTTTTCCTTCCAATCTAAACGTTTAATCGCACATTATTGTTTACACAATCCTGTTCAAACTTCATCAAAATTTCATATAATTCCTTTTCTTTTTAATTATTTCAGTTCTGTCTGTATCGAACTAATTTAACGATACAGCAAATATCAATAGTAAATAAAACGATTAAATGTTTCCGTAACTGTCCATTTTTCATGTTTGCATTTGATTATACGAACAAGATATAGCACGATTCATTTAATCCTTTGCAGACGAAAATGTAACAACTTGGTGGTAAAGGTGAATAAAAATAAAAAAGAAAAATCATGAAATAAAATAAATATTTTGAATAAAACAAGTTAAACGATATAGGGATCATTCCACGTAAAATCGACCAATAGTTGGAATCGACCCCTTTCGATTTGGACGGAATTTGGTCAGAAGTTTTCTTTTATCCTATAACGAAGTTTTGCCAAAGGAAAAAAATTAAAAAAATTTTTGCCAAAAGTTATGCAAAATTCAAAATTTCACTATTTTTCCTGTTTTTTGAACTTATGTTTTAAATATCTCGAAGACTATTGCAATTAAAAAAAAACTTAAGGCTTGTTTTAAAGAGGATACTTGGGGCTATGAACAAAAAAATTTTCGACAAAAATTTTAAAAAATCTCGAATTTATGAAATTTTGAATTTTTTAAAGTTTTCAAAACTGACGATCGACAGTAAATTTTTGGCTCAAATTTTTTTTTCATAGCCCCAAGTATCCTCTTTAAAACAAGCCTTAAGTTTTTTTTTAATTGCAGTAACCTTCGAGATATTTAAAACATAAGTTTAAAAAACAGGAACAACAATGAAATTTTGAATTTTGCATAACTTTTGACAAAAATTTTTTTAATTTTTTTCCCTTGGCAGAACTTCATTATAGGATAAAAGAAAACTTCTAACCAAATTCCGTCCAAATCGAAAGGGGTCGATTCCAACTATTGGTCGATTTGACGTGGAATGACCCATAAGTGTTTTAAAAAGATTATATTAACATAATATATATACCTGTCGTTCACAAAGAATTATCTTATACTTCGAAATATGCAAAAAGAAAAGATTAAATATAAATTTTGGACACTTAATTCTAAAAGGGGGTGAAATAAAGAAGAGATTGTATTTAACGAATTTAGAAAATCACGTAGGTAAGAGAAATTTTATTCTGGAAAAGGTGCAGCGTTTCAAAAGAGAAAGATGAGTATTCGTTCATGTCAGTCCTACAACCGAAATGGTAGGAAGAACTTTCGATAAATCTTGTAGGTTCCGTAGAACAGGGTAGGAGGTATACGGATCTGGTTTCATCTTCCGTTATACGTAGAAGGAACACGAGAGCCAGCTTTGCGGGGAAACCGAATGTAGATAGAAAGGGTAGAGAGGTGGGCGAGTAACGATTTGTATTCGTCAGAGGAATACGAAAGGTTCTCCTTTCCACCTCTCTATCTCCTTTTTCTTTCCCTCTTATATTACTGTCCCGAGAGTCTTGTTCTCAGAAACTTCGTCTTCTTGTTACCATTCATCATATTAATAAACCAAATTCTCCCTCTTCTAAGAAAACGAGATCAAACCTTGCACTAGTTGTAGTTCTACTAGACGTTACTTACACATACTACATAATATAAGTATAACCTATTTAGAAATAGTTGTCCAAAAGAAGTTAATGTTCGACAGAACTTTGTTAACCTTTTTATTACGTGTTTACACTTATACATTTTATCATCTCACAATGAGACACACACACACACACACGCAAAATCATTTTTAAACGTTACAATAAATTATAATTGATTGACCAAAAAGAATTCGCTTATTGTCGAGTATATTTTATTAAACAAAATTGTTATTTAAATGAAATTTAAAGCAGCCTTTTTCTTGTATCACGGAGTTCGTACAAAATTAAACATAATTTTTAATTAATTCGCGTTTTTTTTGCGACTCAAAAGAATATTATATTTTTCTCATTTTCTTATTTCTTTTTTATTATTTCTTTATTATTAATATAGTTCTTATTTATTATTATTATAGTTCTTCATTATTAATTTATAATTAATTATATTTCATTATTAATAATATAGTTCTTTATTATTCTTATTTATTTATTTCTTTCTTGAATAGTTCTCTTATTAGCTTTCTGAAATAATTAAAAATATCATTAAAAAAGATGTCGGGACTCTGTTTCAATGGGTCATACGATAAAAAAGCACCAGATACAATTAACCCTTTTTTAAATTTGAAATTTTAGTTTTTAATCATTTACTTGCCTCAAATTTTTAAATAAAATATTACTTGTATTCTTTTCTTATGCTGCAATTTGATTACAACAAATTATCTTAATTTTCGTATGTGTTCCTTTTTGTTATAAATACTTCCTCAATGTTTACCGTATTCTGCTGTATTCACAATTTTTTCGATTTTATCGAGAACTACGAGAGCATTAAAGATATCAAATACCTAAAAGATAGAAAAAACGTAAAAAGAACAGCTAGAAGAGGGATAAGTATGAAAATCCTTGAGGGATCTCTCAAACCTGTTTGTCGTTGACTCCACATAAAATACAAGGACATGAGTATTTTCTCCATCGATTCTTTCAAATATCAAAAGAAGAAATAGTCAAATTTTGTGAATCGTAGAAAAGAAAGAAGTTCTTCATAAGACGTATACATTTGTAGATTTCTATGAAACTTGGCATAGATTTTCCAAAGTACTTCGTAAAATATTCCTTAAAATTTTCCAAGTGGAATTGAAAACGATTGCGCAACTTTCTCTCTTTCTCTTTTCCTCTCTCTCTCTCTCTCTCTCTCTCTCTCTCTATTTCTCCCTCTCTCTTTCTCTTTCTTTATCTATTTCTACCTTTCCTTTTTCTGTACAATTCTTACCATAAATTATCGTTGAATTTAATCAACGAAAATGAGAAATACCGACAAGCCGATTACTATTTCAATGCTCGTTCCCATAATCTAGTTAAACTTTCAGTCAAAGGTAACTTTCTAAAGCAATTACCACAATCGAAATATGATCACACTAAATAAAATGATGAACAAAATTTCTGTGACTAATAGACCAACAAAATATATAATATATATAAAGTATGTAATAAAACCATAATAAATTAATATGTCAATAAACCCAAACAAAATACATAGGATAGATATTATTTAATAAAAATAGTTTTTCCTTTGAAAGAAAATTATAAATCAATTTTTTGAAATTGTCCTCTTCTCCCCAGCCTCCCCTCATCACTTCGTGAGAGTATCGTCCCTCCTAATTTATCCACGCTCGACAAAAACGGCTGCCCCGACAGATGCGGAGATAGGCTTAATGCATGCAAATGTCGGTGGAAAGCAGAAGCTGAATTCGTGCCGTATCTCCTCCTTTCGTCGCTTTGTTGTTCTACTCTCACCCCTTCTTCCACACTCAACTCCAACCCCTTACTCTCTTTCTCACTCTCACTCACTCACTCACTCACTCACTCACTCACTCGCTCAGTCTCTCTCTCTTTCTTTCTCAATCTCTATCTCTATCTATCTAACTTGGTCTGCAGCTCGTATGAGAAACTCCCTTTCGCTAAAACCCAAACCCTATTGGATAGAAGGAAGGCAGAGGCAAACTCCGTGAATACTACGGAGCAATTTACCGATTACCCTTAATTGAAGACGATGACTTGACGTCGGCCCTTACTAAACGTTCTTACCCGAGAAAGCGAGATAGGCGAGATATAACCTATCCTTACTCGTAGCTCACAAATATTTGACGATGAAATCGAAAATTTGATTTTTCCCCTCTTTTCCTTTTTTTTCTTTTCTTTTTTCTGTTTTCTTTTCTTTCAGCATAATTTTTAAAATTATTTGTCTACAAGAAAATATACCGTGATTCGTTCGATCTATGAAAATTATATTTATGAGAGATATTTATCGTAAATAAAAATTTCAATTAATAGTAATTTTGTTATATTTCGAAATTAGGATAAATAAAATAAAATATTCTCACAAGATGGATCGTTTAAAACGAGAATATAAGAGAAATATTGTGACTTTTTTTTTAACGAATGGATAAATACACATTCGTTGTATTTATAATTTTTTATCGTAAACACAAATAGAAATTCAGTACAAAATTTCGAGTTATATCGATATTGCAATAAATACTTGTGCTGAAAAAGTATATTGGAGAAGTAACACGTCGATATCGTTAAAAAGAAGATAAAATACTATTAAAGGAATACGATTACTTTCTTACCTCGTCGATCAATCGACTGTGATGTACCCATGAACGAACATTAATCTTCATTATGAAAGACGGAGTTTTCAATTAACCGAATTGCTTGTACTTTTTGCTTCTACATTGTAGGAAAGAAAGAAAAAAAGGAAGGAAGGAGAAAACTGGACCAACCATCCAGTGTCTCTTCCATCATTCTAATGATGAAAGAGCAAACGAGAGAAAGAAAGAAATAAAATACAATAACATAAATTTTAGAAAAAAAAAAAATCAACTCAACCAAAACGCCGGACAACGCAGTATTGGATAATTGCATTGTAGTTGTTGGTAGAGAATTTTCTGTCGTAAATAAAAAGCTTTGTAGAGAAAACAATTTTGTTGGCTTTTATTTTTTATTTTTCGTTTTATATTTTTATTTTTAGTTTTACACACTCTACTTCACATTCGTGAATCTTTATCAATTGTTCTACTATTTTAATGAAAATGGAAATCTAGAAAAAAATAAAGGAATATATAAATAAATGTATATAACTATATGTCTTTGAAACTAATTTAATATTTTCATTAACAGAATAAGTTTCTTAGTCACAATTTATCAAAGCTAATAAATTATAGAGTATATTGATCAATTTTCTGTAAAATAAAATAGAAAACTATATGCTGCGCAGGTGTTCAAAGACGAGATCAAAATCTGAACGTTGTATAAACTACTACCCCTATAGCAAAATTCAATACAATAATGTAAGTACGCATGCTAGCTAATTTATGAGAATAAAGAAGAAAGAAAGGGTACTATGGTGAGAAAAAAGTAGAGAGAGAGAGAGAGAGAGAAAGAGAGGGAGAGAGAAAGAGAGACGAAATGAAGAGTAAAGAAGAAGAGAAAAAAGCAAAAGAAAAAATTATAATATACAAGTACGTACAATAATGTATGCGTTGATCAACGTAAAAATCAAAGGCTCGTCTTTTCTTCATTCACTTCATTGACGCGAGGAAATATTGCATTTTTTTTCACGTTTTCCAATAACTGTAAATAATACGACGTATCGCAGCTGAATGGATTTTTAGTTAATAACCATAATTAATCGGCTAATAATATTTTATACGAAAATCAGAAATCTTCAAATATTCTTTAAATCCTTTTCATTGAAAAAAAAAGTACAAGAATTCATTATTATTCACGTTTGCAAAATTCGAATATAAAAATTGTATGGCATATTCAACATTTATTTACTGCCACACAGATTTAAAAAATGATATTGCATTCTAATGAATATGAAAATTCGAATAAAATTTGTTATCTTATACCCGTAATGGAATTTTTTTCCTTCAAAACTTGATCGGTAGAATTTATCAAACGCGAAAACTCTGTATTACCTGTTCGTTTAACGCCAAATTTAAGTTAACACAATCACAATGGCTGTTCTATAAATAAAACAAAAGGATCGATCAACAATTTAAATAAATTAAACCCGAAAATGGTATTCAAATAAAATTAATTACAAAAATAAATAATTGTCACTCTCTGATTTTCTAAAGAACAATTTGTTTACAATTGACACGATAGAGATTACCACAAACTACATTTAGACACATGGTAGAGATTATCATAAAGTACTTGACTGAAAATATCATATGAAGTTTTCCAAAAAAAGAATGAATTGCAATATAAATAAAACCAGAGAAAAAAAAACATAAAAAGAAAGGGAACGAGAGAGAGAGAGAGAGAGAGAGAGAGAGAGAACGTTTTAATCACCAACATGACTGCCGGAACTTTAATGAATGCTCGACAACTTTGCCGTAGGTTCGGTGGATATTTTGAACGTAGCCTTGTTTATGCATATGCCGACGATGAAGGTAGGTGATGGTGGTAGAACGCGCGAATATTTGTCAGAAGTTATCACAACGTGTCATCGCACCAACTCTGACTACCAGTTGGTTTTGTCGATGCTACTGATGGCAAATAGAAAAGGGGTGGAAAAGAGAACGTAGCTTGTAATGAAGGTTGCAGAGATATACATACATACATATACGCATATCCACGCGTGTTTATATATATGTATGTCAAACGGTAGAAACGTATGTCAAACTATTGCTATGTCGCGTCGAAGTCATGGTAAACCAAATTGTCTGACCAGTTCACAAATCCATCCACTATAAATTACGAGTTTACTGCTTTATCGTAGGCTTTTCCTCGGAATCACCTATTCATAAAAGTACGATGCTCGACGTTAGAAGAATTTTAAAAAAGACCATCGAAATTAACTAGAAACGAGTCAAATCGATATAATCTCCCCTTTAGGATTTTTTATTTTGTAATAAATAACAACGTAATACTGTAAAACATTATTTTAATGAAATTTACCTATGTACGTGATAATGAAGTACTCAAAGAATAAACGAAAAAAATACACAATATCCTTGCCCCGATGAAAGCTAACGAAAATTTATTGAAAAATTGACGATTTCATTCAGAAAAAGGTAATAGTTTTAATTAGAAGATAGAAAGTGTTGAATAAACAATTAAATTTCAAGGATTTTCATATCTAGAATTACAATACTTAACCCACATAACACTATTCTTTGCATTACGATAGTGTTGATACGCAACTTCATTAGCAAAAATAAAAAAAAAAAGAAGAATACAACTCTCATTATTCCTACTATCTAATTTCGATGTTCTCGTATCAAAACTTTATAACGAAGTAGGTTGATGCATACATACATGTATCCTCCTAAAGTGGTAGTCGAACTAGAAAGAATATTTGATCATGTTAATATTGTCGTTTTTATCTTTCATTACTATTGACATGGAAGCTCACTTTAAGGATGTTATTTATTCAACTTTTCATATACTTTTATATCTCATGTTTGTGAAAGTTCTTTTCCTTTCTCTCTCTCTTTCTTCATTATTGACAATAAGATGTATCATATATAAAATGGAATCAGAAAATGTCATTAACATTGCATGCTCTTCACAAAAGTTCCATTATTTTTAGAGAAATGTTAATAAATGAACAAACCTGCTAGATAAAGCTGGTATAATTATTATTTTAACATTCATTAATGTTTAATATTTTTAATATTATATTTTATAACAGTAAGAATGAATATCGATATACGATAGTAATGAAAAACATAAAATTAAGACAATTAGATTTATCCACTATTTGTATAATCTTCAAAAAGTTAGTTCTTTCATCAAATAATCCTTATCGATATAAAACATGTAGAATAAATTAGAAAATATGATCGAACGATAATAAAAAACCATGTTATTTCTCATTTCTCTCTATTTCTTTCTCTTTTTTTTCTAATTCATCCTTTTCTCTTTTCTTTTTCTCTACTACGCCTTCATTTTATCCATCAAGGATTTAATATTAACGAGATTCTGCCGTTTCCTTCGGTTTTTCTTTTTTTTTTCTTTTTCCTTAAGGTGGACCACTGAAAAGGGCATATTCCCTTGGGTTTGCAAAGGGTCGGAGAGGATGTTAAAGTATCCGCAGATTGAAGTAACTTTTTTCTTTCCTTCACGTACCTATTAATCCAACAGAAAACTTGGAAAGTAAGCCATCGGGGATACTGGTCGTATGTTTCGTTGAAAATTTTTGAATAAGGATTGCCCCATATCTCTAGCTCGATCTTAGCTAATCAAAAGTATTTTAATCAAAGGAAAAAATCCATCCCCGTTATTTTATATCCGTATTAAACAAGTAAAAAATGTAAAACTTAACGACATCTTTTAATTTCTAAACTAATTTTATTGTATTTTTATTCTTTCGAATAAATTAATGATCGATCGTTAATATTGGAATTGGTAGTTAAGAAGGGGGGCGGAGATAATAATTTGCGTAGTATGTGGCTATACAAGTTTTTGATAAAATTTACGAGAGAAGGATGAAGTAGCAGGTGGGTAGTCTTTCGTAAGGACAATGTGACGTGCAGTAAAAAGGATCGAATGATGGGTGCAGGAAACAATTATAAGAAGGAGGTATCTGGCAAAGGAAGATGGAAAAGGAGAGAGAGAAAGAAAGTAAAAGAACAACAGCAACAGCGGCAACGGCAGCAACAACGACAACAGCAGAAGCAGCAGCAGTAACAAAACCAGTAAAAGTAGAAGCAACAGCAGTTGGGATAAGAGAGAAGCGAGAAGAAAAAGGGAAAAAGAAGAGCTAGGTAGAAGCCGCAGACATACCCGGAAGAATTATAATGGAGGAAAAGAATAGATATAATAGCGTCGTTCTCTGAAAAGAGAAAAAGAGAGGTAGAGAGAAGGAAAAAGGAAAAGAAAGTAGAGTCGAAGGAAAATGCGAAGGAGGAGAAAACGAAAGAGGGAAAGAGAAAGAGAGAAAGAGAGAGACTAAAGAAGAGAGAAGGGAGAAAAGAAAAAGGGTCGAATAGGGATGAAAGAAGCTAGTGCTGGGTAGAAAAGCGAGAGCAGAACGATTTGCGCAGCGCCAATTCATCAAGCATACGACTCCATACTACCTAGCAGACCAGCAGACCGCGGCGAGCCATTTCATCGTTCATCCTCATCAACAATGCTTGCCAAGAATCACGGTGGGTGGGGCCGATGCCCCCAACGGCCATTGAAACAATTCCGTCTAGGTATACGATTCCACGAGAGTCGCATTATTCCTCACGCTGGAAGCCACAGGAAAGCTACTTTTCTTTTCTTTATTCCTTTACTTCATCCTATATTTCGTTTCTCTCTTTTCTTTTCTATTTTTTATTTTATTTTTTGCATTATTTTGAGAAAAATTCTTGACTAAAATTCATTGTTTTAAATGATCAACGACCAACCATTGATATTTTGTCAAATGGAGTTTACCAAGAATTTCTGTATTTATTAATAGAAGAAAATAATCTGCATGTTATCGTCATTTTGTGAAATTCAGTAATTATAGAACGGTAAATATAATAACTAGCTATTACATGAAATAACTATACTAACCAGTGAGGTATGATATAAGGCAAAATTACATACTCAACTAGATAAAATATTATGAATTTACGAAAGTCGAATAGATAAAGTATGAGATTGAGATTTGATCTGTTTTAAAAATAAGCATTGGTTTCTCTACAACAGCCCTGTAAAAATAATTATTTTGTTAATCGTGCTATTATATCGATTTTGAACGTACTGCATTGATTTATTAACTACCGTTATTATCCTAATTATTGATTTATCACCAACCATTATTTCATGTAATATCTAATTATTTTCTAAGTTAACTGAATTATGTACTTTAACGGTATACATCTTTCTGGATAAGTCTATTTTATATATTTATAAAATCTGTTTAATTATTTACTAACACAGATAAATTCAATTTCTGAATAAATAAAGAAAAACATTTTACAAAAGAAATAGTACATTGCTTTTTTCTGTTCTTTACAATCGATCACGCTGATACGTTTTTTGAAGAAAAAGCAATGACAGGATTTCCGGTATATGTATATCCCAGTTACAGGATTTTCATTGCACTGTTTCCTGTCTTCTTCCCATGAGAAAGATATATAAAAGATAGAAAGAAGAAAGAAGTATTCCTCCAGTTCATGGCTTCTACAGCTCAAGCTTGATTGAAACGGGTGACTTGCCAAAATTGCTAGCATTGTGAATCGTGCTGCAAGCATTGTCAGCCGAGACAAGGCGGATTCGACCACTACGGTAGTTTATTTTACGGAATACGTCCGCGTGAAAAATGAGACGGGAAACCAATTCTCATCTTACTTTACTTCATAGTCTTCTTTTTCTCGTTTCTATTAGTTGCTCACGAAGAAGACCACGCTACATGGACTCGATGAATGCTCGACATTCCATAACGTTTCTTACGCTTCTCTTCGTGTCTTATAAATGAATTCGAGTAGACGAACAAATGAAGAAAATAAGACAAATATGAGAAAGTTGAACACGTTCACGCAAAGATGTGCCACCGGCTGGTAAGTGTACTATTTATTTAATTTAAATCAGTAACGTCAGGTACACGAAAGTACAAGTAATACAGCATGTATATAATATGATATAACTGATAACGAGGTATACAAAATATTGCCCCGTTATTTAGGTGTAAATGCAAGGTCAAGCTCTTACATCATTTTAATATATCTTTTCGTTTAAATCAGTTATGTAATCGGTAATAATAAAAATTTTGAAAGTACGTGGCAAACATATTTAATTTACAAGAAATATCTATTTAAAAGTAACATACTAATGAGATTAAAAAATTGGAAAAAAATAAAATTTTTGAAGAGAAATTACATGAATAGTTTTTGCAATTAAATGCTCATCACGAATAATTTGAGTTGAAATATCAGGTAAAATGTGGAATGGAAAGGAAAGCATTGAAATGAAATGGTATGTGAACGAAATAACGAGAGAACGCACACATCGTCAACAAATTTGGTGAATGACTGAAACGTTTTTTACGCTTGACGAAATAATTGTTATTAGAGGACCGCGATTATTACGAATACGAACCATCGAGACGTTTGAAATAAACGTAACGGTGACGGACCGCGTTGGTGCATCCAATAGTATTTTCCGAAGCGCAGAAATAATTTCTTTCGAACGATTTAACCATTTTCGTTTGGCATTCGTAAATCTTGTTCAGTGGAGTGCGGCTTAATGAAAGATCACAGCGTAAAACCGCAAAGGCGTGCCCGAAAATGTTTAACCAGTGAAATGCAAAATTTGTTAGCGAGTTTAATCCACTAATCATACATTTTTTAACAAGTTATAAGCATTCCTATATTTGGTTTACGTTTTTATTATTACAATAAAATAATATGCATTGTGAAAACGTTATTATTACATCACCATATAAAATAAATTTATTTCTCAATCGTTCAATGAATACGTTTTTAGATCTATCTATTTCATTATATTTCTTTTTTCTTTTAATGGTTTCTGTCAGTTTCAACGTCAACGATTTGTAACAATAATTAGACATAAATAATTAAGTGATTTTAATTTCATTTAGAATTGATAACAATGCTTTTGATTTATTCACATTTTAATATCATTTTTATTAATATACTTGAAGGATTAAAATCGCGTTCATTTTTTATAATTGTAAACAATACTCTAATAATAGATATTTCAGAGAAATTAGATTTAATATATTACGAGCATATTGTAATTTTCGCAAGTATTCTCATTTATAATCCTTCTAATTCGTCATATAACAACATATTAATATGATAACATACGTTGCAAGCATTATACTTTTACGGACGTATGTAAGTAATTATATAACACAAGTATGTAGATACATGTGATAATTAACGGAATAAATATTTTAAATGACTTTCGTGGACCAAGATAGACCTTTTTTCACTTTCTCCTTTCTCATTGTAAATTCTCGTTGTTTGGAGTCTTATTTATTACAAAAATATTTTCAAACACATTCCCGGTAAAATAAACACGAATCTTCGCTAAAAGATAATTCCAAAAGATGAAGCTGTAAGTTTATATGTTTAATGATACCGTAAAGCTTCTAAAAAAGAAAGGAAAGAAGGAAAAAGAAGAAACGGAATAACCACAACGATATATAACGTTCTGTCTAGTATAACTTGGATCATGCTTATGGCAAACATCCATCCAACTTGGTGAATACATAAACGTAAACTATAGTCCCGACAGTGTTTAAACTAGAGATTAAAAAGCAATATTTTTCACTTCTCTGTTTTTGCATTTCCACCTATCTAGGCTTCTTCTTCTCCTTCTCTATACTGTTGTTCTGATAGTAACATTATCTTTAAATCTACAAGTTTATCTCTCTCGTGTATATATAAATATATATATATTATTTTTATTATTATTAAGATAAAGTAATTTTCCGATTATTAAATGGTATTTAACAAAAGAAATCCTATCGGTATGGGGTTCAGACAAAGAAATAAATGAAATGATATATATCATATCATTTATCATCATATAATAATTATATAATATTATTTATATATTTAATTATGATGTCGAACGGTATTTACAAAAATTTACAAAGAGTGGCGTGATTGTAAAAATACAGAATACAAAAGAGTAACAAATATAAGACCTACTGACTAACTGATTGATAAGCTGACTGATTTGCAGAATGACTGATATAACAGATAATACACAGACGGATATAACAGACAGATACAGACGGATATATACAGACAAACAGACAGACAGACAGACTAAGGACGCTTTCTTACTTTCTTTCACATATTTATTTATTAGTGGAAACTATACCTAAAAGAACTTTGTCTAGAATAACGGAATATCGTTTCTTATTATGCGTCGCACGTGTTTCCATAGAAATCCGAAATCACCAGAAGAACCCGACAGTAGGTCCCGATAATTCTTAAGTTTTGTCTGGGAATCTATAGCCCTCCAGAATATTTCTCTTAATCTCTGAGTACAGTTTTCTTTCACTAAGATCGATAGCGTATTTAAACAGAAAATAAAATATAAAGAAAAGAACTGAATACTGATTTTATCGTCTATATCGGTAAAATTATATTTCGTAAAATTTTAAAAATATAAATTCTATTTAAACTTTGGATTCAATACTCCTTATAATTATATATATATATATATCGATATCAAGTCGAGACTTTATTTATTATTTGTAAAAGTTATTAGCTTCTCAATCTAAACTAAAGCTACGAAGTTTTTTTGAATCGATAGTTATTGAATCTATGATATGCATGAAACGAGTACTTTGAAATTAACTGAGGTTTCATATTTCTCTTTGGAAGTGAAACTCGTGAAATGATGAAATTTAATATTTTTACCAACGATTCGACTTCTTAGAGTGGTATGGTATTTATCGATTCGAAAATCAGATAAAAAATAAAAAGCGAAAAATAGAAAAAGGGAGAAAAATAGAAAGAAAAGAAAACAATAATAAAAAAATAAAAGAAAATAATAATGTTCATTAGTGCAAGTAATTTACAAATAAATAATAAAAAAATAAAAATATTTATAAATATAAAAATTCATTTGATCATTATTTAGAAAAAATAACATTTTCAAGAATTCCATCTATGTTATCATTACACAATGAGAAAGTGAAACATTTTGGTACGTATATGTGAATAGTTTAATAAATAATAAGGTGCTTCCGAAAGCAGCCTTACATTACCGTGGATTCATGATTAAAATGCCCATTAATCTATCTCAACGGGTTGCGTCGCATTAGCTTCCTAATGAAATAATAAACAAGCGCGGTTACTATCACGTTCGCCTGAATACGAAGGATTCGAATTAACCGTTGCAACGCTTGCAACGACCTGCAATAATTTTCTCTTCCATCAACGTTCAACTTCGCTCGATATGGGAACAAAAACTAAAGGGAATTACTGAAATATACAGAATTAATTATTACGGTGTGTCCAATTTCCGTTGAATTTAAGTATAATGAATTAGCTTCATTACCAACTGAATAATTTCATGTTTACATGAAAAAAAAAACAAGATATTTTACCATTATCTATCGTATCAAAATGATAATTATAAAAAATATTATGGAAGCTATTCTTTGAAGTAATATCAATTATGAATAATATCAAATAATATATACTTTTATGGAAGATAAAATAACGAATGTTCTAAAACGTGTAAAACTCGATAATTGACAATTCAATTATGGTGATTATTATTGTAATAGTATTTCGAGGAGGTTAAATAAATACATTTTCAGTTTTATTCATTTAACAAATCTTTTATCTATATTTTACGAGTAAGATACAAAATAAAATATGATTTGTGATTGTAAATTACGTTTAAAATTACTACAAGTAACAAAAAGATTGTAATTTCAGTATTTTATAAACTCGTAACATATTTGTATCTTCCGTAAAAACGAAATGCGAAAATGAAAAAGGAAAAATATCTATGGGAAGAGGAATCATGAAATGCGAGAAAAGATTTTATGAATTTTTATGACGTAGAATATTTGCAACAAATCCAATAAAATTTGACGCGAAAGCGTATTCCCGAATAGTTATGGTTACCCATACATAGTTGGTATCGTCGAAAGTACTTCGGTAAGTGAATTTTCATATTTGACGAAAAAAAACATAACACATGTTTCTCATAGTTTTGAGCTATCGCAAAACATGTGAGAAAACGAAATAGAGATAGATAGATAGAGAGAGAGAGAGAGAGAGAGAGAGAGAGAGAGAGAGAGAGAGAGAGTGAAATAGAGTATGAAAAAGAAAGATAGAGAATAGAAGAGAAAAGGGAAAGAAGGAAGGTAGGAAGAAAGGAGCAAACTCTTAGCCTTCTGTACAACCCTTTTAACTGCCACGTCCGTTCATTTTAATAGGCATAGGTTTTACTTGGACGACGTGGTAGACACGAGGACAAGCAGAATACACGGAATGATGCATATAAACGCAAACACGTTTCCCCATCGCAACGCATAAAGAGAGAAAAATGTGCTGATGTAATTTATGAAATCTCACTCGTTGCATACAAACGAGCTTGAAATTATTCACGATACGAACATGGCCCCACGTCAAGGGGTTTTTCTTGCAAATAACGAACTGCTTACTTCTGCATCCCTTCTACTTGTTTCGTACTGGTATTAAATGTATATAAGGATTGAATTTAGCATCAAAAGAAGAATAGAAAAGGGACAGAACGGTGTATGAGAAAATATAATGAAAAAATGTGTTGTACGTAATTATTTAAAAATGACAGTTTAAATATAAACATAACAATTTTAATATCATTACAATAAAATGTGCATAATTTTCATTCACCCATTCTTATAAGCTAAAAAATTATTCCCTCAGTCATAATTAGATGATCTTCCTAATGACTGACTGTTCATAACGACTTTTGTGAAAATATTTTTAATCTGCATATTATTATTTGATTTTCTTTAATTTCTTTTTAAAGAAAGTTTTATAATTACATCAAAATTATTCATAAGACGAATTCTTTCCTTGGGACTTGAAATAAATCAATATGAAGTAATATTTAATGTACTACATGATCTGTCTCGTGATAACTCGAATTAAGGTATTCAATTGTGAACGCAATCTCGTTAACTAATTATCTTTTATATAAAACGAGTACTTAAGTATCTTTATTTTCTGCGATTCTATTTAAATACGAATTCAAATTGCAAAATCTTGATAAACCGGAGCGGATATTATTCTCATATGTAACAAATAAACGTTGAGGGAAACTTGCTAATATTTCTCTGACATATTTCATTAAATTCATTGGCTTTCAGTAAAGCTACATATATATATATATATATATACAGGCATACAAATATAGTACATGTAATGTTATAGAAAACGAGGAATATAACTAAAATATAATAGTTTTAATTGAATAACAAAATTATTAATGTAGACAATAAGACTAGTATTTAGTTCTTTTCTTTATATTTTATTTTGAATATGCTATCGATCTTAGTAAAAGAAAAAAACCCACTCAAAGATTAAGAGAAATATTCTGGGAAGGCCATATAATCCCAAACAAAATAAACACTTTGTTGACCGGTCCCAAGTTAACTCGTGTTTCCATGGCCGCACATTGCTGACCGGTCACGAGTTAACTCGTGATGCGCTTTTTTCGCATCACACTATTTAAAAGGAAAACGCAGCGAAGATAAATATTACAATAGTAACAGATTTTTTTATACTATTGTTATACTGTTTATTATACGAAAAAGAAATATTTAAAGTCTAATAATAAGTAAAATTGATTAAAAATTACTTATATTGTTTTACTTTTCAATTCAATTACTTAGTAATAGCCGGTGACATGAGATAAACTCTTTAAGAAATAGCCGGTAAACAAAGTGCTAAGAATTACCGAGACATATTGGTGCGACGAAAACCTTTGTGCAGTGTCGGGCCCTTCGAGTGGTCTCGGATTCCTATGTAAACATATGCAATACCATAAGGAAAAATGATATTCCTTTATTCTAGACAAAGTTCCTTTATACATAGTTTCCACTACGATCTTTACCAAAAACATAAGCTGTACCCATCGGTGAACTATAGGGGGGTGGATCTTTCTACTATTGGTCAATAAGATTCATAATTTCCTCCCCTCTCCAAAGGGTGTAGCTCATTCTGAATATAAATATATAAAAGAAAGTAAGAAAGCGCCCACTATTTATACAATCAGTCTGTTATATCCGTCTGTCTATTATCTCTTAAATCAGTCATTCTGCTAATCAGTCAGCTTATCAGTCAGTCGGTCTTATATTTGTAACTCTTTTGTACTCTGTATTTTTGCAACCACACCACTTTTTATAAAATTTTGTAAATACCGCTCGACAGCATAATAATTAAATAAACTATCATATATTTCTCTCCGAACTATAATAAATATTATTATTATATATATATCACTTCATTTCTTTTCTGAACCGCACATTAAAAACTATTTTTGTGTCCTATTTCTAATAGTTGATTATAATTTCGAAAAACAAACAAATAACATAATTCCTCTACTTGAATTACAACATTTTGGTATAATTGGTTTTCCATTCAACGATCTACATAATCAGTGGCACATTAATATAATCGGTTTTACAGTATAGCGTTCTTCTAACGAATTTCAAAACGTGGAATAATGAAACAAATTTCGCTTGTTAAAAAGTGGAAAATAAAAGAAAAAAAAAACAAAGTGACAAAATAATAATCCATCTCGATGTTTTCTAATTTCCTTGATGGATATTCGAGATACATAGTTAGGTAGAAAAAGGAAAGAAAAGAAAGAAAAATAGGGAAATAAAGAAAGAAAATTGTATGAAAAAAGGGGGAAGAGGATAAAGAGAAATAGTACGACGAAGAAAGGGATTTAGGATTGGGTAGAAGGAATGCGTCATGATTACTCGATACCGCACAGAACGCAAAACACGCACATATACCCTTTATCTTCTGTCGTAAAGCGACACGATGCCTAAGCTGGTTTTACGCTTTAAACAACACGTCGAGATAAACGGTCTAAATGCGTTTCTCCTGCTTATACACATTCCAAGAGAAGTAAGTATTCCATGCGAGACTTTAATCACGCTCATACCACGTCGACCCGAAAAGAGAAATCAGTGGCCTCGATCATCCTTGTTTCTGCTAATGAATCCAAGAAACTAGGCTAATTTTCACAATCATCGAAACGGAAAAAATAGGCAGGACCATTGTAAGTCAACTATTATCGTTGCACAAAAAAAACTGTGATATTTCTGTTGGTTATTTTTTTCAAAAAGAAGTTGCATTTTTAAATCTATGTCAAACTAACGAGCGAACAAAGATCAATCTAAATTCATTCATTCACTGTTACGTCTTTTAAAATAATATAAAATGGACAGTTATTGTTCAATTCGTGAAATTTTTATTGAGGATCGAAGAACGTGAGTTTGATGCTGAACGATAATACATGAGACATAGATCGATAGTATAAAGTAGAATAAGATAGAAGGTAATTTGATTTAAAAATAAGTTAGAATTTGAACAAAACAGAGAATAGAATAATAAAAATAAATAATTCGAGTCGTTTAACTTTTGCATGAACAACGTGTTGATTCGAGAATAAGCCTCGTTTCAAAGAAATATGAACAATGCTCAAAAAAATGTTATAAAAGAATGCAGAATGTTTCTACCGTTCTTGGCATTTCAGTGAGTAAGAATTAACAACAAAATTGGAATTCCCTCAAATTGTTTAGATCTTCACAGATGTTAGGATTACATCAGTTTTACATACGACCTAAATCCCGTTCTTCATAAACGTGGAAATAATAAAAAAAAAAGAAAAGAAATATATACACAAGACTTAACATAGTATTATGAGAATCGAGTACAATATTGAAATGATAAAATTCGATAAAAATTCATTATAGTCCTGGAAGCGTGGGTTTTGTGTTGATCAAGCAGCGTTTCTTTCAACGGTTAGAAAATCGATAAAAAAGAAAGATGATACGCTTTTCTTATCTCAAGCATCGATGAAATAAATCAAGAATAAGCCGAGAACGGTCCATTCGTCTTGAACATTTCTATCTGATGCATCGTATCTTATCTTGGGTGTCTTTGGCACCCGAACGAGCTTATCAGCCATCCTTATTGTCACGAACGATCCTAGGCATGAAACCTAGGTTCAAAATGGCGTTGTCAGTAGGATAAGACAATACGGGATCCTCGTACCCGTTTTGAAATGCGTGTTAAGTCACGTACGATCCTTACGGAAATGCAAGACAGTCTAGACTTATGCACACACCTCGTCCATATCATTGATGTCTGAATATTTATTTGATGACAAAGTAAATATTCGTATTCATATGAAAGACTGAAAGAGAGAGAGAAAGAGAGAGAGAAAGAGAAAGAGAAAGAGAGAGAGAAAAAGAGAAAGAGAGAAAGAGAGAGAGAGAGAGAAAGAGAGAGAGAGAAAAAGAGAGAGAGAGAGAGAGAGAGAAAGAGAAAGAGAGAAAGAGAGAAAACGTTTAAAAAGGAAAAGGTTGGATATCAGAACGCAATTAATAATAACGCCAATTAAGGTCTTAGTTGGTAATGTGAAACTGCACACGATGGTGTCCTCCTAACGAGGTGCTTGAAACGGCATTGACCGCAATGCAGGGTAATTTTGTGTTAATTAGAATTACAAGATAGTAGCAGATGTAGAAAACCGAAGGAAAAGTACAAAGAAGAAAGAAAAGAGAGAGGAGACAGAGGGAGACAAAAAGAGAGAGATTAAAAATGCTGACGCAACGGATTACGATATCCTCAATAAAGCTCGAAATACTGTCTTTCGAGCTTGTTCAAATTCTATATTCGAGTCCATCTTCTCCCTTTGTTCGGCCATCCAATCTCTCATAATATATTCGTATCGTTATCGCTTGGAATTACTCGCCTAAAGCTAACATCAAACAATCACGACGTGTACATATATTTTCACGATCGGATATAGTTTCTCCACGATATCGTTCATATCGGCACAGTTATTTCCTTCGCGTATCCATGCCGACGAACTCGAAGTTCAAAAGCACCGTTGAAACTTTGACTGCGTCGTCCACGACGACTCTACCGTTCTACACTTCGTAGACACGTGCAAGTTCTCTACCAAGATCGTGCATTCACTCTCCTTCCTCGTAAAGCTTCAAACGTAGTAGCTGGCACGTTCTTACGTGAAAATCCTTAGAAATCTTCTATTTGAGAAAATGGAAGAGGTGTACAGCTGTTACCGCTAGATCAGAAAAAAGTCATCTGCCATCGTTTCTCCATGGAAAATAATAGTGAACCTTATGCGACGATTTTGCGAGTGGTACTGGAAGTGAATGAGATCAGAGTCGTCCAAATAGTTCAATTTTATCACAAAAATATTAAGAAATGATTTTATACGTCAAAATTTTATTTGAAAATAAAAATAAAGTATTTTTTTATTTTGTTGTTAAGTACAAAGACACATAAAATTTATGTAAAAAGACAATTATGTTCATTTTGATTCGTAAAAGTATATTTATCTATTAATTAAAATAACCCTTTCGGTTTATAAATCAAACAAAAGGATATATTTAATATTAAATCATGCGTATGAGTAAAACTCTTATATAAACCCTTTGGAATGTTCGTTTGGACAAAGTTTAACTTACGTGGTACAGAAAAGAACGAAAGAAATTACGAGACCGAAAAGATGCGTTTTGGGAGAAGAAGCTAAAGAGAAGGGAAATGGAAGCAAGCGAGCAGGGTGGTCGGTAAAGACGCCGTGCAAATCGGGTTTATTGAGCGTGGCCCTCAGGGACCTTGGCAGCCTTTTCGTGGCGCCTCTTTCCGAATTACTCGGCAGGGAAAAGCTAGGGGATGCTAGTACTAGGCGCCGAGATTTGTTGGATGTATGCCGAGCCGATCCTCCACAATTTATCGTCGCTTCCTCGACTCGCTTTAAGAGCAAAGAGGTCTGCTTGTCTTCGCAAAATTCATTACTCCCATGTCACGATATTTGCCTCTTTGCCACACCATCACCCATTACTTTCACCCTCTCTGTCTCTGTTTTTCTCTCTTTCTTTTTCTCTTTTCATTCTTTTTCTTTATTTCTTTTCGTGAAATGCGATTCTAGACCTGTCAACACCTTGGCAAGTTTAGTTCTTGAATGAACTTTCTTCCTAACTTTCAATTTACAATTTATGTATTGGGTGTTTCATAAATTCGTTGTTTCAATAGTGACATAGCTTGTAACGAGTTTTGACAAGGAACTTCGAAGTCACAACTAACTGAACTGACCCATTGGATAACACGAACGGATTCAAACATGACAAAGAAGATAACGATGTTTCGAATCGATTTTCAACGTGATAACGAGATAATAAGTAAGTCGTTTAATACTACGATAGAATAAAAAAAAAATATAGTATCAATGTGAGCGTGACATTTAAAATGACGCTCATTCACTCTTTTTCTACTCTTCAACGAATACGAAAAACCCAATGAAGAAGCACAGACGGTTAGCAACTTTAGCAAAACTTATAATACGAAAGAACTCGTTAAGACGCCCTGGACATCCAAAAGAACCCTCGTTAGCGTAATCTTTAAAGTTGGAATGCTCTGAATTTCTCTACAAATAAATACTAGTTTACTGAAATTAAGAAGTACAAACTCTCACCTCAACCTTAAACGCTCGCAATAATTATTATATTGTTTGTTTTTTCGTTTTGTTAATTGAGCTCACATTTTTATAATAAATTTCTATTCTAATTGCAGATATCCGAAATTGCGTTACATCAAATAAAATATTTCACTAATAATTTATTTATTCATTGATTACCATTCGATTACGAATATTTCTTTCAACATTCCTACAATATCTTTATTCTCAAATTAAATAGATATCGACAAATAAATTCATAGGACATAATATTTCCTCGATCCTTCAGGGGAAACAAAATATATACGTTCGAAACCAAAACAATAAATATTACAAAATTCTTAAAAATCTCGAAAAAGATGACTTTCGCGTAAGAGTATTTTTTACAATTTCAAATTGTATAAAAAACAAAAGATATTATTCATATTACTACTACAACCATAAAAGATATTTAATTGACTACCTTGTAAAGGCGAAACACATTCTAAATATATTATAACATATCTATACAAAGATATATCCAGAAATGCGAATAAGCCCACGTCTCCTCGACGAATACCGTTTTCCCCCAATTTCAACCAATTACGAGGATCCAATTATCGTCGCACCATGGCCTCGGAATCGAAACCCCGTACCGTCCACGTTATACTCACGTACATACAATCGAAACACGTTTCAGATATCGCCGTTAACGGCGCGTGCTTTTCATTCTCTACCCTCCGAACCTCTGACCCTTTTCTCTCTCTCTCTCTCTCTCTTACACACACACGCTCTTGTTCCATGCATTCAACAACAACCACCATCACAAGCTATCTTTCGAAACAGCACCACCCTCCCGGACCAACCCTCTTTGCTGTTCTCCGGAAACGATGTCATACGTCATTGCCGGTTTCATTGTGATTCTCGCGTAGAGCGCGAACTGTGGGTAGTAACGGTGAATTCGAGCGTGAATTCCACGACGTACTCGATTGCGTTTCGAACTCGGCATTTCAATTTCATATGACGACCCCTTTACTCCTTAGCCATGCACCCCAACATAGCTATTTTTTGCAACATTGATTGGCGTATATACGGACGTCTATAGATTTACGATCCTTTACGATAAACATTATTCCAAATGCAATCAAATATATCCTTAAACATAGATATCATATATATAATATGCTTTATTATTGTGGGGTTCAGACAGAGAAATATAACTGACTGATGATAATATAATTTAGTTTATTAAATTATGATGATGTGATGTTGAGCGGTATTTACAAAAGATTTACAAAAAAGTGGCATGGTTACAAAAATACAGAATACAAAAAAAGTTATACATATAAGACGGACTGACTGACTAATAAACTGACTGATAAAATACGCAAATGAATATAACAGACTAAATAGTATGTTGTGCAACTAGTGCGAAGTTGTTGATTGAGCGCACTCGCTTCGCTCGTGCTTTCGCTTTCGCTCTCGTGGGCAATCGACAACTTCGCACTAGTTGCACATACTATTTTTTATTACGAATGCGGGGACATATTTGGTACATAATTGGGGTCCAGGGACAGAGTCCCAGCGGAGTTGGGGGGGGGGAGGACCCCTCTCTACAAAACAATATTGAAAAATTTTAAACATTTTAAGTAAATTTATTTACATAACGGAACTTAGTTTTTTTTAAATAACGGAATATCGTTTCCCTCCAATTTCCGAGTGGAGTTTCCTTTTACCAAGATCGATAGCGTATTCAAACAGGAAATAAAATAAATGAAGAACTAAATATTAATCTTATCATCAAGATAGCGTTTTTAAACAAGAAATAAAATAAAGAAAGAACTACATATTAATCGTATCGCCTACAATATTGACACTTTGATTGTCTTTTTTTTATCG
This sequence comes from Polistes dominula, assembly GCF_001465965.1. Next base: position 3,226,740 of record NW_015148972.1, on the reverse strand, counting down.
TCAATTTGCGTGTGCAAATTTGGGTGCGACAAGTAAACGTTTCGCACTCAAATTGACATTTAATTTACTCAAAACGCGTGTTGTAATTGTAAAGTAGGCAAACAGCGTCTTATCGACCCCAATAGCGACCGCAAAGATAGTACTTTTCCCGCATGAGTAATAAAAAGTATAATTATTAAACTGAGAACTAAGGACTAATACAGACGGATATACAGACAAGCAGATATGCAGACTGATACAGATAAGGAACTGATAGACTAAGGAACTCTCACATATTTATATCATAAATAAATAACACCCCCTCGGAGAGGGAAGGAGATTTTGAATACTATCGACCAATAGCAGAAGGATCCTCCCCCCATAGTCAACCGATGGGTACAGCTTTTGTTTTTGATAAAGATCGTAGTGAAATCATACATAAAGGAACTTCGTTTTTTTAACAACGGAATATCGTTTCCCCCCAATCTCCGAGTGGAGTTTCCTTTCACTAAGATGGATAGCGTATTCAAACAGGAATAAAATAAATGAAGAACTAAATATTAATTTTATCGTCTACATTATAAATGTATTTAAGTGTTCTTATTTTACGATAAATAATTTATAACTGTTGGAAATATTATAAAAAATGTTAATCTATATTGATTTTTTCGAAAAGTTAAATATTTTATTGTAGATCTCTTAGTGTAGAAAAGATTATAAGATATAATAAATTAACCGAGGTAGTCCAGAATGATCTATATAAGCAGTAAATACCTGTTTATAGAAAAATACATACTGAATATTAATCACAAATCATGCTTTTCTTCCGCTTAAATTCATTTATTTCAAGATTAAAATCAAATCTTATAAGATATTTGATTTTTAAAGAAAATAAGAATAATTATCCCCCTTAAAATTGATCAATTTCCTATAGGATAATCCATCAGCTTGCTTTTTCGAGTAATCGTTTTTTATAAAAGACTAGCAAATATTGTCTTAACCATCTAAATTGTTCAAATGAAAGAGAAAATATAAGAGAAAGGAAACTTAACTACAACTTTGTGACGTAAAAGTTGAAAAAATCCACCCTTTCTGGTTAGAGAGAAGGCATCCTTTGCATTTGCATGAAAAAGAAGACGGACCTTCGAGCAACTAGAATACCTATAAGCTTCTCCCTAAATAAATGCAAATTCTTCTTAGAACGCTCTTCCGATGAGAGCTAAGAAATTTACTTACGAAAATATTGCGTTATTGTACGATGAAATATTCCTTTTTCATAGCGTTCGAAAAAAATATTCTAACATAGAGTTAATCGCAGCAGAAATTTATTTATTAGTATTACATAGATTCTTTGTATTTTTAATCATGTTAATAATTATATTTCGCTTTAATCATACGACATACTTGAAAACATATATATCTGTAATTAAATTTATCCAGATAAAAGACTTAATCGCGTACATTTTCAAAAGGGTCATTGGATAATTGCCTGACACTAGATAGGAAAACAATTACCGAATCGAATTAGAACCTGAAGTGCCACTGTGCGAGTTTAATAATAAGAGATAGTAACGTGCCTCGAGGTATTAAGTATTGTCCGACTTTATACGATGTGTCATTGATCGATTGATCGGAAGAAGATAATGAAATTTCCGTTCCCAACAACTAAATGATATATCCGAATGAATAAATAATGAATTAATGTCGATAAAAAATGCATTAGAAACCAACCAACTTTTTCATTAATATTTCAGCATCGTTTTTTCTTTGGAGATATTATATATATACACCTATACGTATGCTATTAAAAAAAAATATTATTGCAACAAAATAGTATTTAAAATAAAATATAAATGTCAGCTATAAATCTGAATTTAAAAAAAAAAACTGGTATAAATTTATATTTTCTTCGGAAAACGATGATGAAGATAAAAGAAAGTAACAATAATTCTTCGTATTTTTTTTTTTTTTAACTAATAAACCCTTATTATTTCACTATTAAGTAAACGAAAGTAAGATCTACAGAGAGCTCTCAATGACACTTAGCTCCCGTTAGTGAAATCGCCAAGACGACGATATTAGCTCAATTCGGAAACGGCCGACCCTTTGGAAGGAAATGGATCTTGGCAAGAGACTGCAGTAGAATCGAATCGAACCTAATCCAGCTGACCGCAACAATTTCATCCTCTTACCATTGGCAAATCGAACTTTCAGGTTTTGCAATACTCGGACTACCTTAGTACTCTCACAACTTCGATCGAATCGTAGAATGCATGTATTTTGTAAGTAACTTCAATGAATAAGAATGAAAGTTCGAAAAAGAAAAATTCTACAATAAACGAACTTTTATAAATGTAGAATTTAAGTAAGATTTCAGATTTTTTGTTAAATTACGAAAATACGTCAATTTTATATTTTAATTATAATTTTAATATCAATACATGTTGTTATTATATTATTCTGATCTTCAAAATATATATTTTACTGATGTGAGTAAATTCTTTCTTTCTTCTCGTATAAGCAGTCACCTTTTCTTTTCAGGTTATCAGATGTTACTATGATTACAAATATTTGAACAAAATATTGTAACAATGGCAAAGAATTAAATGAATAAATTTTTAAAGTGGAAGCATTTGCTATCATAACTATTTCACATTTATTCTGTTAACTCATATTTTGACATCTTCGTGAAAACGTTGAGCTTTGCTAATCTTCACAGATAACACCGGGACTCCTTTCTCCACACATTGTTCCAGGACTTTAAACAGATTATGTACTATGTTGTGAAACGTAAATTGCTCTTCTAACTGACCGTTCGTGAAAGAGACAACACCTGACATCATCTTTACCGCTAGATTTTAGACCTTGAATATATAACTGACGAATAAAAAGGAGCAAAAAAGCGATTAAATCTATTTTAGGAGTTAAATATCTTATATGAAAAAATAAAAAACAAATCAAATATAGTACTCGTAATAAAAATAATAATAATTCGTTTATCTTCGCGTAAAATGTATGCAGATATCTACTAAGCTGTTGCGTTAACAAATAAAGCGAATGAGTACAAACAATTTGTCTGCGGTAACAGGAAGACAATCCGTGCAAGTCTGAGTGAATGGGATAGTAGTGAAGTGATTGGCGGTGGGCATTAACTGACAATGAACCGTTCTATCGAAAGACCTTCCCTTCCCATTAGGAAAGCCACGTGGAGAGTCCAGGAGTTTGGACTAACTCAAATAAATAGTCCGATTAACTGAATCGAAATAGTTGTTTCATTAACGATCTACAACGTTTAATTCTACATGTAAAAAGCGTTAACAAGTGTTCATTGAAAGAAGAAAATAATCATAAAAACCATAAAAATAAAATTAAAATGTGATTAACATCATGAATGCGTTTAATCAGATTTTTAAAAAATAAGTAACACTAATTGATTTTTTTTTTTTTTAATAAATTATTGATAGCACGAATATCACGATTGTAACAAATCTCGCGTAGAAATGGTGATTAATGTAAGTTTCGCGCTTCCTTGAAAATATTTTTACGAGAAAATCGATAATTACGGAATAATTAAAACGAGAATTTACAACAGAATGAGAAGAAAGGATATGTATTTTCTGTTCTACTAAATCCTGCAAACGATAGAATTCATCGTCGAGACTAAAATCATTCTTCTTATTTTTTTACCCAATGAGTTCTTTAACAACGACCTGCTGACTACTTACAATTAGAGAAGAAATAAAGCATAAAATAGAATGAATAAATGTAAAAAAAAAAAAAAATAAATATAAGAAGAAAAAGAGAAAGAGAAAAATAAAAAAAGAAAGCAAAATACAATACTGGGATCCAAGAAGTAGCCTCGGAGCCCTTCAGCCTTCGTCCTCTTGGAAAATGAAGTGTAATGGCACAGGAAAAGCTGGAGTTCGTTGTATTGTAATACTTAATGAAGCTCGGTTCGCAACGACTCAATATCTACGGTGCGATGGAAGCAATGGAAGCGTAGTACGGATTACAGCGACAAGAGGCCATATATTTTATATTACTTGGTTTACGATTGCCCAAGATTAATGTTACGGTGCCCTGCTTATACCGAAACGCTTTATTGCTACGTATAAATAAAATCGTTATATTGTCTCGAAGTTCTTCTGTCGTGTCCCTTTTTTTCTAGGAAATGTTTCTATTTTTTAATGGAACTTAAAACGAAAAAAAAAAATAAAAGTAGAAAACAAATATAATGAAAGTTCAAGAAATAAAAATAAAGAGAAAGAGAGAGAGAAAGAGAGGATGTAAGAATGAAAAAATTAAAATGTCGTGGCGATTCATTGTCATGGAAGATGGTCTTGAAAGAAGGATAAAGATTATAGCTTTACTTTTTTCCTTTCGCCTATTCCTTTGCTTTACATGTATAAGTATCACAGGAAATGTTAAGTTCGCTTACGTATATCTTTCTTTTCCTATGCTTTGATAAGCTTTTTAGAGCTTTTTAGAAACAAAAAAAAAAGAACAAAATGAAAACTTAATTAGCCACGAAACGAAAACCAAATACAATATTAAGAAAACATTTTCAGAACAAATATTTTGAAATAATGTCAGTTAATTCCTTTCCGTCCTTATATTCCGTTTTAACAACAGTTTTTTTCTATTCGTGTAATAATTATTATATGTAGCTTCTTTTTTTAATTTAAATATTACGAAAAAATGAGATAGTTTTTTTTCACCAAATATAATGTAAAAGTTGAACACGAGAAAAAATAATCCTATCGTTTGAGATATTAGAATTTAGTATGCACTTGTTATCTCCCATGAAGAGAATGCTTTTAGACGTGCATCGAAAACTTTTTTTAACAAAAAATTCACTAGACGTGTTTCACCTGAAATAAATTTCCGGATGGGTTGAAATTAAATAAATTATAAAACCTTAGGCAAGTATGATTCCTTAACGTTCTAGAATATAATAAAATTATAATTATTATTATTATTAATATTAATTTTCATCTTGGCTTTTATATTTTAATGTCTCATGAATAATGTACGTGTATAAAAATTGAAAAATTATATAATATGAAAAAATCGTTTTCTGTTCATGATCATAAAAAACATTGAAGAAAAACACTAACTGTTTTCTTAACAATATTTATAACAATATTCCTAAATACTTCAAATTCCTCAATATCTTTAGAATAGAATTATGAAACACAATAAAAGTAAGCCAAAGTAAGCGAGTAGAAAATGGCGATTCTAAAGGTTGGAGCCCAAGGGAATATGTTATAGAGGGATTTGTTACTATGTGGTCGAAGTTTAGCGCGTACTTGCGCTCGGAAAAGTTAACGGAAAAGTTAAGTTGAAGACGCAAGTACGGAAGCTAGGAGAAAACGACCAACGTCTGGAGTTGCTAGGAAAATAACGGAAAGAGAGTGAAAGGTGGAGAAAAAAACAAGTACGCCTAAGACGATAACGAAACGGCTTTTTACATGATGAAAATGCAAGATACAAAAAACAAGTTTCTGTATCGAAGAGAAGAGAAGAAAAAACAAAACGCGATAAGTGCACTTTTCGGAATTGCATTCGCATTATACATTAAATTGAAAAGAAATCCAGATTTTTTAGTTTCATAATTTAAAAGTATGAATGAGCGTGCGATACAAAAGTTATTATAATATAATAACATTTATTCAATTCTAGCCTTTCAAAACTATTATTAAAATAATAAATAATTATTAAAATATTATAAACGTCGTTTCACGAATTTGATTTTAAAATGAAAACCAACGAAATGTGACCGTTTGAAAATGAACAACGATGTTGTAGGAAAGTAAAGAAACAGAAAAACCATTTTAAACATATCCAAGGAATATTTGTTAACACCCTAAAATACCGTTGAGCTTGATTCTAATAAATTTTTCTCTGATCATTCTAACCGCGAGTAAAAAAAAAGAAAAAGAAAAACGTCAATGTAACTTCAACGTAGGTCGATAGGAAATACCTTTAGGCACTATTTCAAACGGAATCATTTTATTTGTACGAAAGGTATCCCGTGTATGCATGGTAGTCGTTTGACAGTCGGATGTTAGTTTGAAAAAAAAACGTCAGACGTATTTACGAATAACGTCGATTTCTCGTTACACGGGGAAATGAACAAAAGCGAAACTGTGCAACGAACCTGTACGTACTCTCACCGAACGAACATTTGATACTTCTGTAAAAGCGAGTCAAAGCTAAAGAACGTTATTCAATATACATTCGCGTATGCATTTCGAAGATACGCGATAACTTTGATCGTCCATAAACCTAATAATCATGAATTCATTAATATAATGTAACAAAAAACCTATCTCTAAGTTTACAATTAACATATGATATTAAAAATTTACTAATTATTAAAATCGATTAATACAGAAACTAAATATGATATTTCTATAATATAATTTGCGATTAATAGATTTTTTCACAATAAAATATATTTTATAACAATTAATTTAACGTGTTTAGATCTAAATTGTTGAAAAGATATTATTATCTATCTCAAAAATTAACTTACATTATTCTATAAAATAACGGAATATAATAACAGAAGAAAGTAAGAGAGAAGGAGAACTCAAAAATAAAAGAATTTGTAACTGTGCACGAAAATAAAATAAAATAAATAAATAATGTCAAGCATCGGATAAATTTAATCCCAGAATAGATCGTTATTTTTCATAAAATACTGTGAGTATTTACTATGCGATCTAATACACATTTGTATCCGCGCGAGGGCTTAATAATATATCAAAAAGTATAGAATACACTTTGTGCAAAATTCATTGAATAAATCCATTGATACGTTATTGCTATAGAACCTTATCAAATTCGAACAGTTCGATTTGAAAAACTAATAAACAATGATACATATACAGTAGATTTTCTAAAATATTCATACAAAGACTAATCAAATTCATGCGACGAAGTTGACATAGTTAACTACATATATACAAGTAGATATACATGCGTTGCTTTATACCAAGATAACAGTAAGTAAGTATATAACCTGGCCGTTGTAAAGGAGTGCCTTACTATCGCGACGATACGTCAATCAAGAGCCTTCATGTACGCTCAACCTCGTAGCCGTGAACTAATTACGACAACGTAATTAAGTAATTAACAATCTGCCGGAAAGCTCGCAGTAACGTGGTCTTCCCTTAACTTCGTCAGCAAACGTGTACGTACATGCATGGGTCCTTGCAATTTCCAGAATTTATCCTCCAGTTGTGCCATTAAATCGTCCAATTTTGCTTAACCACGATATGAGATTTGCACGACTCATTTGTTAGATGTAATGAGAGTCTCTAATGAGTTTCTTTCAAATTTCTAACATAATCGAATCGAATTATCATTTATTTTTGAGCAATATAACTAAGCTTATCGCGCGCGTACTGTAAAAAAAATATCTAAAATTAAATTTGAAACGTTCGTTAGATTTATTCCTGTTAAGTGGAGAAAGATCAACAAAATATATCGGATCATTCAAATATCGTTTCTCTCAATTATTTCAAGCAATCCATACCCAATTAGTTCGGATAATCCATATCCAAAAATAGATAACCCAAAAATTCTATAATCATTTGGAATCGATCAAAAATTCGATCTTTTCCATTATTATTCTCGATTTTAGCAAATCAATGCACCTCTAATTTCCACTTTGTTAATCAGTATAAAAAAAATATCGAGCCCGTTCTTGACTACGAATCGATTTCATTATTGGAAATAAAAAAGAATCATATCCATAGGTTGACATGTTCTAGTAAAAAAAGAAAAAAAAAATCATTCGCCTAAACTATTAGTAGATGAATTTTGTAGATTATATTTTAACAAAATTCCAAAGCGACGACACTAACAATTCGAAAGACGAATTAAAATGAAATACTCACGACGCGTGACTAATAATAAAACGTTCGTGAACCGAATAGAAAATATTGTTTCGTAGTGCTTCTCCCGACACCAGATTGCAAATTCTCTCGTATGGAAAAGTATTTTCTAATCTGTATACGTATATGTAAAGATGTATGATATTATGTTATGCATTCATATGTGTAAACGCACGCGCACAGTTCGTTCGATCAAACGAACGAACGACTGAGTTTACTATGCTTGCTCACGACATCTTTTTTATAAACGAGAAGGAAGAAGAGTCACGAAACATGCGTTTTATCCGTCATACGTTTCCTATTCGCGGATGAATCGCAACACGACATGAAAACTCTAACGATAAGCGCGGAAACGATCAATATTTCTCTCTCTACCTCTTTCTCTCTCTTTCTCTATTTTTCTCTCGCTTTCTCTCGCACTCTGGCTTTCGTAGTTTGTGGAAAATCGAACAGCGATACGTTCGCTGTGCCAACACCGAACTGATGACGAAATTATCGCTCTTCGATATCCGCTTGTTTCAAACGCCAATGAATTTTCCTACCGGTATACGGTTACCACGCTTTTAATGAATTTAACCCGCTGTAAACTCCGAACTTGCTATAAATAATATCTGTCCGTTCGATAATTTCCTCCTTACCGATATCGATTAATGATAATCGAAAGTATGCAACTCCATAAATGGAATATTATAAATTTTCAAATCCCCCAATACTATATTGATTAAATTATATGCGTATATAATATATTAAAGTATATAAATATAAAGTGTAAGTCAATATAATAAATTATATTATATGAATCCATTGATTAAAATTCTAATGTGTAGCTTACTTGAACGAATCTGTGCCAATCGTGTGATTATCGTTTAAATGCCTTCCCTAAACTCTCTATTCTCCGTTCGATCGTAGGTGGGATCACTATAGACACGCGAGAATCGATGAATCTGTTCGTTCGCTTAATGCGCTTGGAACATGCGTCGAAACGCATTGGAATTCGAACTCAGTCACGTTTTCAAATGAAACTCTCATAGTGTCTTGTTAACGCCATAAAAGCATCGCTATGGATGTGTTATAAGCATGCAAGATATCAAATCTACTAAAATCGCAAGTTTCTACAACAAATTCAAAGGATTTAGGACTGTAAAACATGCGTGTTCGTGTGCACATTATTTTCATCTATAGTTATATATATGTATATAGATTTTATAGAGTTCCATGAATGTAGATATACTAGCAAATATTTGAAACAAATATTTAGGAATAATACACTTGCAATTTCACATATCCACTACTCCAACAATTCAATGTATTATACATACATAATGTATATAAAATATATATGTATCTCTTTTATATCGTGAATTTGTAAATGAAAAGGTTAATTATACCAATTTGTCTTCTGTTATTAGCATAAAATATAAGAGAAAATTTTGTAATTTTATACTTTTTGTAATAAAAGTGTGCAGAACCCAGAAATAACGAATCCCCAAATATGTTTATGTGCCGACAAACTTTCTCCCCAACGCTAACCCAACAAAAATTACACCCAAGATCGTAATTTTGGGGTTTCCTCTATTTTGTAATATAATATATTAACGATAATAAAGTAACAAACTTTCTAAAGATGACATAATAAAAGAATATTTAATAGAGTAAAGTGTATTAAAATTAGAAAATAATTTCATTATCTTCTATATTTTCCCCTTGTAGTGAAGACATCACGTCTATCTCGTAAGATTTCCCTAAGATAACTAACTCACGAAAAGACTTTGCAAAGATAAACTACTAAATAAAAACCAACGCCATTTAGCGTACGAATTAATCCAAATGAAAATAAAATACAAAACACTTTCTTAATTATCAGAAATCCGATTTCAACTTTAATATATTTACATGACATTTATATATATATATGTAATTATGTAAATACACTACATACATCTACACATATATATTTCAAAAGAACAGATTAAACTGTGCTCACTAATCCGATTAAATACGTTCATCCAGCGTTATAAATAATATATGTTAATGCAAACAAGTGTGAAAGATATTTAAATATTGATAATAAATATATTATAACTAAATAAAAATATACAATCAAATCAAATGAGATAATTATTTCTTAACTATTCTCGATATTAGAGAGATATTATATCCAGGAAGCATTCCAGTGACGTTATTTTCTCTCATTTTCTACAATTTTCCTTTCCTCAAATTTACTTTCTCTTCTCTCTCATCATCGGTTATTACATACCTCGAAGCAAAGTTCATAGATCCGATAAACGTGCGGGTACGTCGAACGAAAAAGACAAATGCACGATTACGATTTCTCGTCACGATCAAGTCGAAGGAACACACCAACGTAGAAGTATTCCCGTAACACCGACGATATCGAAAAATTCTTTATTCTTCCATTTCTTTACTTTGAAGACACCACAACGAGGTAGACATAGCTATCGTGAGAAATACAACTGACACGAGATAAAAGAACGAATCGGAGTAGAATCGTGGACGATGAGATAGGATCTTCGATAAATTGTTAACCACGAGGCAATTTTTAATCTTTTAAACGATGATCGAAATTTTTATACAGAAAATCAAATAAAAATGATATAAGGGTAGACATTTGCAAATAAAAAGATGTATGTATAAAATTAAATATTCATAGATACATTCAATCTTCGATTTTCCTATTATATTATTATATAATAATAATATTTAAGTGTATATTTTTGGATAATGTAATCGATTTTCTAGTAAGACAAAAGAAAAGAGATGGAAAATTTTATCCCGTTCTTTTTTACAAGATAAAAAAACACAAAAAACTTCAAATTCTGATCTCTTAACCAGAAACTCTTGATTGTCGTCACCTCGAACAAACTTAACGATGATTGTCCGGAACGCGCTTAAAACGAAGCGTAAAGTCTTTAACGCCCTCGCACTTTTCTCATAAATCATCGTCGTATTCGTTCCAACTGAACTTGGCTCGTTGATCGCGATTTAACCGACACGATCGCGTAAAACGTCTACCAGAAAGATCACTCGATCTCTAAGCACGATATTCCAACGGATAACTACCATAAACGGCTTCCTGAGTATTCCCTTTTGCAAAATGCTCGACCAGCGAAATACTACTTCACACGAAACTAAACTTACACGCGAGAAAACCTAATCCTGATAACTTCCTATTCGTTATCTAGCATTACATCGATTCAACTTGGCCGATCACCATCGTCGTTCTTTCAAAATACTTTCTTGCAAAGGTGTACGCTCCCTTAAATCTATTAAAGGTCTCCTAATCTTCCTTTACAAACAAGCTAAGAGAAAAAGTTACCCTCTCTTTCTCTCTTTGTAACTTTGTTAACTCTTTTTCAGACTTTCGAGCATTAACACGAACCTATTTAAGCGACTATCAGGATTAATACCATCGCATCTCTCCGTAGGAACATCTTTCGTCTACTGTTTTATCCGGGAAAGCGCATTTCGTATTCGTCTGAAAGTCCAATTCAGGTAATCGCTCTCTTCTCTGCCTTCTTTTCGAACCAACTTTCGATGAACTCTGCTAGAGGAGTATTGGAAAGCTGCAGGACTTTGATGGCGCACAACGACCCTTTCAGCTTTCTCAGAGATCGCATCGACTACATCCCTTTCTACCTTTCTATCTATCCTTTTCTTTTTTTCTCGCCCCTCCTACCCCCTGTTTCTCTTCTCTTTCTCTCGTTGCTTTCTATCCCTATTCACCACTAACACTCTTCTTTCTCTCGTAGTCGTATACACAGTAGAAGAGAAAACCACCATAGCAAAGCTCCGACTCGTTACGTTTCTGTTTGCCTCGGCCTCTACCGGCGATAACGAGATAAAGCTGCTGTAGCCGACGACGAGAAGTCGAGGGACGTCTTTGCCTCCGCGTTTTCCTGAATTTAGCTTTCTCCCGACCCCTCCTCTCTACCAACAGCTAACACCAACTACGATCACTACCAACGTCAGCAAGTAGTACAGCTCAACGAACAGCTCGACGAACAGCTACCTCAACGACTACCAACCATTTTCTTCGGCTAGCAGATTCGAGTTTCTCGTCGGTACAATGATCACGAACGTACCTGCCTGCTACATCGTTCCCTACAACCGCGATCTCTGCTCGTTGAAAGTGACTCAAGCGGAAGGTACAACGAAGAAAAGAATATATGTCTGTGTAAAAGGGAAAGAGAGATAGAGATAGAGAGAGAGAGAGAGAGAGAGAGAGGGAAGAAAGAGGTGTCGAAGCAACCGCTTCCCCCATTGTTAACGTCCTGAAGCGAAGCTGAGATTTCTTGGTCGCGATGTGTGCATTCTAGACGGGGAAAGAAGAAGAAAAAAAGAAAAAGGATACCAAGAGTTTCCAACTACTCCGCGTCTCAACAGTACACGTTATACTCGCTAAAGTCGAAACGTTCTCCTTTGTAAAGTTTCTTTCTTTCCTTCTCTTTTTTTCTTCTTTTTTATTCTTTTTTCTTTTTTTTTACTTTTTTTTTTTTAAACAAGAACAAAAGAGACAGAGCGGTGGAAATGATAAAGTAACAGGGAATGTTATCGTCGTAGAAAAGAATACAGCTAGTTCGTTAACGATACGTAACATAACTAGCATCTTCGATGATGGATCGTTGAAACGAAAATTGATCATCCGTGAGAGTGAAAAAGAACTAACCTTCAAGCGCGATTATAACGAACATTATCATGAAACTACAAAGATGTCTACTACTACCTCTATTTTCCAATTCGTTTTTCTTTTATATTTCCTTTCATGCATATATGAGCCCGTACACACGAATAAATATTACTGGAAAAATATCTAGTAATTGACTGAACAATAAAAATTATCTACGTGTCTCTGTTTATAAATATTTTATTCGATTGTTCGAAAATATATAGGTAGTAATCGTTTAAATGTTCAATGACAATAAAAATGAACGAGAACTCATCGATCAAATTTATTTTTTCCTTTATTCGCGAGCTATGAATTTTAATATTCAAATAATTTACAAACGTCGCGTAGTATTTTATCATTTATTGTTTTTATCATTTATGTGTTAATTATGGTTTTGTTAGTTTCAACTGTTACTATTATTTTGTAAAATATATTCATCTTTTCCGATTATGACTAATTAAAATTTTCTGTTACGTTGATACATTGATACATTACGGTTTTTATTGTAATGAAAATATTAACACTTGGAAATAATATTTCGCCTGTTATATCACTTTATATACTATTATGTAGTAAGTAAATATATTTACGTAAATATATTTATATCTAGAGTTATTTTCCATTTTCTACAATTGTCCTTTTGCTAAGGAAATCTCCCAACTGTACATTTGTTTTATTTCAAAGGAAAAACATGGGAAAGAATGAACGAAATAAACAAAACGTATACAAGTACAATAACTCGCATAAAACTTTTCACGACGCAAAAATTTTGTAATTATTCTTAAGAGGCAGAATAAATATTATAATAATTCCTAAATAAATAATGATGATATTTTAAACATTAAATAATATTTTTTTCAAATTTCTTTCAACTCGTTTATTTCATATTTGGTAAAGAAACGAACAAAGACACGAGCATACTAGTAGTTTTCAATAAATATTTAATGTTTCCGAATACTCCCATCGATATTTAACGCAATCTCAATTATGATTAAAAAAAAAAGAAAATAAAAAAACGCTACGAATATTACTCAAGTAAATAAATTAAAAGTATCGAATATCAAAAGTAATTTTAATTCGTAAAGGTACAAAGTTAAAAATAATAACACCAATGTAGAGCAAAATTTGTAACGATAAATCGAATTTTCTTCTGAAAAATAAAATCCACACATACGTTTATTATTATAAAAATTAATTCTCTTAGAGCAGTGATCTGAGTTGACTTAATAGCGTATAATTACCATGGCGAATAGGTCTCCTTTTTAGTATAGGCGAGAGAGAACTTATAAAAATAAAAGACTTTTGGTAATTTTCTACTTTTCCAATAATGCTATCTAATTACTAATTAGCTGGCATTGAAACTGCTTTTATTCCACGCTCTATCTTTTAGTCCTTTAATCCTCGATTTAGCTAAAACAACAGGTAACGATAATGGAAATCTTGAAACTAATCGTACGAATTAAAAGCTTGAGCAATAAGTAAACGTGACATTGAAAGATTATAATAGAAAAGAAGAAACGAAACGTTTACAAAAATTATTTTTAGAGGTAGAGATCAGAGTTACGTTGTCATACCCATTTGCTGGACGCATAAAAATAAAGTATTATACGTAGTTTGGTAAAGTAGCCGGAAATCCAACAGAAAGTTTAGAATGATACGGAAAGCACTGGGTCAACTGGCACGAATGCAACCCTGTACTTTTGGGGTCGACCACGCAGTTTCATTCGGGCACTTGAGCCTTCAAAGCGAACTAACGTGAGCACTGTCCGAGTTTCATAGCAATAAAGAAGTAGGTATGTAGAAAGAGAGAGAAAGAAGAGATAATCACCAGCAACAGAGATGGAGAATGAAATGTGAACGGTTGAGAAATAGAAAAAAGGCTGAAAATTTTTCTCAAAGGCTAATGACCACCAACCGAAAAAATTTTTACGATTACTATTGGGAAAAAAGGGCGTTAAGTGTGATCGGAAAACAAGTCGATACAATCACGACGAAAACACAAAATATACCTAGTTCCACAATTAGTAATATATTTCTTTTCGTAAATGAAAAAGATTACCTTAACCTAATTAAAGAAACATCGAACTGCATCCACTGAATAAAACTTGACAATTTTTTCTTGAATGTGAAAACCCATTCAGTTGAATACTATCTATCTAACAAATACAATGAAATAATAACGCCGATAAGAATTCGGAAAAAAAACGATATTGATTTATTCATTCATAATAGGCAAAACTTGTAGCATTTAAAGTAAAAAAAATAATAATAATAATAAATGATATGTATAATATAAAAATAATATATAAGTTATAATTTGTAAGAAGCACGAGTACGTCTAGAACAAGCTATTGTTTTAATAAAATAACACAACTGAATCGAATAAAAAGTAAAAAAGAAAGAGAGAAAAAGAGAAAATGCTTTTAACAATGGTTAAAAAAGAATAACAAAGATCGTGATTTGATCCTCGTTTCAAGAGGATAGTTAGGCACATCGTTTGCTTTGAGCGAACACGACGCGTCGACGTAAGGATTAAGACGTGACGAAGGTTACGAGGTGCTTACGTAAACTACTTCAACGTGGCGCCATCCGAATCGTTAATATCTCGTAGTAGGTACGGAGATAAACGTGACTCGCCATACCCAGAGAAGATTCTTTTTCCTTCTTTTTGCGTACTTCGACGTGAACTATTATAGATACGTTACAGTTCTGGTAGTGTGCAAAACGGAGGACCCTCTTACACTTCTTAGGTAGTTATATCCCTTTCCCCTTTATGACTAGGTAACGTATGTAGCTATGTATACATGTACGTATGTACGAGCAAGTAGGTGAGTGGTGCTGCTTTAGCAAGACCCCTTCTCCTTCTTGCGCTACACCACGAAGTTGGCAAGAGCATCTGGAGCGTTAAGGCGGATGAGCGATGTGCCGGTGTCTTGTGGCGTGATGGATCGTCCAATACCAGCCAATATGCAGTATTGCACGTAGAGTGGCAAACTGGTATCCATGCATCAAATCGGAAGTGGTATGAGTTGGCGGATAGAATGAGAGAAGGAAAGAGAGAGAAATAGAAGGGACAGTATAGAGGTTATATGCATACGATTTGAATCGTTGAAACATGTTCTACCGATTCACCTAATCCTTCGTTAAAGATTTTTCTTTCTTAGCATAACAATTCACACAACTGTCTTTTTCGCTATCGAAAACACGTCTGATCTCAAATAACTCTCGGTTCACTAACCGAATCCATAAGGGTCCTCGATTTTTCAATAAGAAAGAAAGAGGGAGGTTGCAACACTTGCCTTTGTGTCGCGACACGAAGAAACATCAGAAATTTATTGCTTAACAACCGATATATCGATATCATTCGTTCAAGTCCTATACAATATACCATCGAAATGTGATCTTTTTGTGTAGATTGTGTAAAATATCGATAAGAGTCATAAAAACAATTAAAAGATAATAAGTATGATGTTTATTTTATGAACATGAAATACGAATGAAGGAAAAATATCTTATTTAGATTAAAATCAATAGTACTCTTTTAATACGTTGGCCGACGTTTATTATTTCAACGGAATCACGTGGATTACTCGTGACCAGTATCATCATATAGTTTTATATCCAATCTTAGAATTGTAAAGTATAAAACAAAACACAAACAAATACAAAAACGAAACGTGGACTAGTTTTACCTTAAAGACCTATATAAAGGTGCACCCATGCAACAACCAGCACCGAGTGTGGTAATAGACGACCAGATATCAATAAATGAGTCGGACATAAAAAAAACACTAAATAAACTCAAAATAGGAAAAGTCCGGGTCAGGATGATATCACTAATGAACTGTTCAAGTATGGCGGCGAAAGATTGCTTCAGGAGTTAACGGTCTTAACACAAAAAATTTTTGAACAACAAAAAATTCCCGACGAGTGGCGGACAAGCACAACAATTCTTCTCTTTAAGAAAGGAGACAAGAAGGTACCCGCGAATTATAGGGGAATAAATCTACTGTCCTCCACCCTGAAATTAGTGACCAAAATTATAACGAACCTGATAAACGAGCGAATCACATTAGCTGATGAGCAACAAAGTCTCCGAACTGAACCATCATGCACAGATGCAGCGTTTGTGATCAGACAAATAACAGAAAAGTCCATAGAATACAATAAACCAGCATTTTTCTGTTTTATAGATCTAGAAAAGGCGTTCGACCGGATACGGTTGGAGGATATAGTGCACCTTCTGTATGACAGACAAATACCGAGTAACATCATTAAAACTATAGAAGACATCTATCGGAATAATCGAATACAGGCAAAGATAAACAACAAACTCACAGAACCCATAATGGTGGAAAGAGGTATTCGACAGGGTGACTCACTGAGCCCCCTACTTTTTAACATTATAATGGATGATATCATAAAGAAGGTGCGCGAACAAAGAGGATATCGAATGGGGAACCGTGAGATAAAAATCTCGTGTTACGCCGATGATGCAGACCTGATAGCGGAAAATGAGGATGACCTGCAAAGGCTCCTGTATACGTTCAACATAATTGCCAAGACACTCGGGATGTCTATATCAACATCCAAGACTAAGTGCATGACTACATCTAAAACACCCCTTAGATGTAAATTGGTTGTCGATGACAAAATAATACAACAAGTGATGGAATTCAACTACTTAGGCATAAAAATTTCGAGCTTCGGAGACATAGAATCAGAAGTAAGAGGACAAGCCATCAAGGCAGCAAGAACAGCCTCACCATTAAACAACACCATATTCCGAAACAAGCACCTAAGAATAGATGCAAAAGCGCGTATATACAAAACCGCTATAAGGCCTATACTAACATATGCGGCAGAAACAAGACCTGAAACATCTGAAACACGCCAAATAATGGAAACAACTGAAATGAAGATAGTTTGCAGAATAGCTGGGAAATCACTATGGGACAGAGTAAGAAGCGAAAGCCTTAGGAAAGCATGCCAAATCGAGAACATCAACGACTGGATATTAAGCAGAAAAGTTGAGTGGAATGACCACATCACTCGCATGACTGATAACCGAATGGTCAAAATATCCCGAGATAAGTCACCATCGGGGAGACGAAGCGTTGGAAGATCTCTAAAGCGTTGGAGCGACAGTCTGACTATATGAAGCGCGTCGCGATGAAGAACAAGCATTGTGCCTACTTGGAAGAGAGAAGAAGAAGAAAACAAAACACATCAAACTTCCATGGTGATCAACATGTAAACCATAGAACCAAAATAATGTCAGAAAATAACGATACAATTAACAGCATAGTATAAAAGTTATTCGAAAAGATGTATTTATAAGCTAAACATTCGATGTTTAAAATGTCTTTATTTTCGAAACATATAGAAAGTAATTAATTTCAACAAATTCGTAGGAAGTTTACTCACCGAAATGTAAGAGTAGTAAGTGGACGATAACTCTTGTGGCTATTGACATCCTGCATCGGTGTACCCCAAAAATCGTCCTTTAGAACGTTAGCGATGGGTGTTTGGGCAATCACATCCTTGTTCCTCACAACAGCTGGTATATCATCATGCACAAAATCCCCACCAAGAGCGTTCAGATAACAACCGATTGCGACAAGGGTAACAGCCGCATAGATGCACCATTCCAATGGTTCGTTGCTCTCCGATTCGTTGCAACTACCACCGGTGAAAGAGCGATTTCCAGGTTTTCTCGCGTTCTGGCAGCAAAAAGCGACATTATTGCCGCCAGCTGTAAAGCCGTTGTTACGCCGCCTCATAACTTCACCGGACCGCCCAAACGATCCAACTCGCGATCGTCGAATTTGACCAGCACGCTCCTTCTTTCGCGTGACTCGCTAAAACGATGGATCTCATTAGGCCCGATATCACCAATTTGGTCCGGTATCAGTAACAGAAAATTTGGTACATCTTTTTATTTAATATCTTTCACGAATTTGAATTGAAGTTACGTAAAGGTCTTGGCTGTTATCATGATCTTCGTCGTCAATATTCTCTCGCAAACTCTTTTCATCGGACATCTTATCATTGCGAAGACAATGCTTTCTTAACGACGACGACGAGCTCATTCGTTAGCCCTTTGTTGTTTGTAACGTAAAAAATACTCGAACACTTTTATTCATTCAATACACCGCTGACGGCAACGTTTGTTTTTTAAACAAGTTCAATAAACGATTACAAAAGTCCATTATTTAACGACGAAACCGATGTCCACGAATACGTTCCCAAAGCATATATACCCCCACCTTGCTTTTTCATCCCATAGTACCCACAACAAACAGTTTTTTAGGGAATCTAGTTGACCAGAGTTTTATCATTGCAATTCGTTAAAACGAAAGAATATCATTTGACTTTTTGTATTTACGATCTCCCCATACGAGTCGATTCGCGGATGCTTTCCAATCGAAAAGCAATGACCGAATCGATCCCACTTGCGTGCTTTCGACAGGCAAGCACCGCAATAAATGCGATGCTTCTTTGATCCCTTTTCTCTTTACCCGATCCACTATTAGGATCGATTCATTGTTCTCTCCTTCAATTGGATACTTGTTATTCGATCGCTTTAATCCAAATAGCATCAGCTGCGAATTTTCCTAAAGCACCTTACAGAAATACGCTAGAATCGATTCGGTTGGAATATTCCAAGGATTCGAATAGACCGAAATGGAATCGTTCACCTCGTACAATGACGTCGTTTTAATTTCAATTCTATCCATCACTAACTCGTAGATCCCAATTCACCCATTTTCTGATGTCCACTCGAAGGGAGAAATTTAAAGCAGAACTTTAGCTAACACGACTCCCTCCTCAATTATATTAATCTCATTCTCCACGGATTTTCTTGAACATTCGTGTCAACTTTCTGAATTATTATAAGATAAATGAGCAAGAACGTTATGGATGAAAAAAACTCTTGTTGGTCACAAATTTTGTATATACGTAAATCTTTTTTTCGTATCTACCTCGAAACACAGTTCTAAGAATTTCTCATTCTCCTTGCCGTTCTCCAACTCTCACCTTTCTTTTCTTTTCCTCGTTTTCTTCGTTGTATTATTTCTTTCCCCTTTCTTGTTTCTTCCTTTCTTTTCTTTTCTTTTCTTTTCTTTTCTTTTTATCTCTCCTCGGCTACTCTTGCACTTCTACAGTTCCCCACCCTTCTCATCACCCCCCTCCGCTTTTCCTTGTCTCACCCTTTCACCACCCTTGCATTGCCGAACGAATCGAATTTCTAGTGGAGTATCGCAATAACTTTTCCGGTTCCGCTTATCGACGAGGATAGCATCTCCTCTCGAATGGACTCTTTTTGATCCTGGAATAATGCTCGAGGCACCACCAGCGACTCTTCTTCTACTCTTCACTTTAAAAAAGCGATCACGTATTTGGATCGAAAAGAAAATAAGAATGCCTTGATATAGCGATGATATCGTAACGTAGTTTGCACTTCGAAATAGATAGATGATCGATATCTCTGATCGATCCTAGACGCTCTTCCTTCCACGATAGCCTTTGACCTACTATTCGAAGTTAAATACACACAGAAAATACGCTTCACAAATTACCACGGGCACCCATCTTCTTTTACAACGTGATTACGACCAACTGATATCAATGAAAGCACTTATTATTATTATTATTATTATTATTATTATTATTATTATTATTATTATAATTAAATAGATCGTGCATGATCATTATTTCCTTCGATATTAAAACCATTGAAATACAATAATATCTAATTGTCATTAAATGTTTCAATCTTGACGCTTAAATAAAATAAAATTTATAAAAATATATAAGATTTTATTGTATATTATTGTAAAAAAAATTCTTTTTTTTCCGTTAAATTTTTTTTTTCAATTCCCACTCTTCGAACGTCACAAAACTCGATTGATAAAAAACCCGCGCATTTTTGTTATCGTCATACATCGTACGTTAAGTAAAATCGCGCGAATCGTAACAACAGCGACGAAGACGACGACAGTGACGATATCGACATTGACGCGACGACGATAAACGCGAGACTAAAGGACGACGGTATCCGCCCGGTTATATACCCGGCGCACTCTGACCCGCAAAGCCGCGCCCGCGCATCAGCCACCCCCAGGGCTTTCCTTTTGCGTGCGTGTCCTCGTGACATCTCTTTCTCTCTCTCTCTCTTTTTTTCTTTCTATCTTTTTGTCTCTCTTTTCCACTCATCCACTCTTGTGTGTGAAAGTGCATCTTCTTTAGTTTAAAGTGCAAGAAGAAAAGTATATCCCACTAACAACATAACTCCGATATCTATGTATTTGTTTACATTGCTATACTTTTTCTCTTCTAGCAAAAATAAATTCATCTTTTGACCTAAGAGTTATTTTAATATTCTTTTTTAACGATCGATAATTCTAGTCGTCACATGGCTCATAGATGATTTAAAGTAAAGGTTATGGCCTGCAACACAAACGTGCTGTGTGAGTGTAAGATACTCTCGATAGTATATACCTATCGCATTGGAAATATCGTTTAATCCTGAATGTACTCATAAAAGATGGAAAAAGTGGTATGATGAGAAAAGAAAAAAAATCAAAAAGAAAAAGAAGAAAAATTATCTATGATTTATTTAAAAGATAAACGTGTTTCGTTGTGTCGTTCCTACCGCCTACTTTGTTATACATACTTACTCGTGGCAACCAGTGTCCGAGAACACTTATTCAATAATGTACATGACTCGCGGGCAATGTGTTCTCACATTCTCAGGTAGAAACGAAGCCGCTCTCTGACGACCGTGAAAAGTGTAAGTAAACGTAAAGAACAACTATAAATACGAGTGGTGCTTTTTAAATTTGAGAGGGGAAAAAAAGAAAAAATACAAAAAATAGAACGAGCATATTTGAATTTCTTCGGTTAAGAATCGATACAGTCAATTTAATACAATCGGTCAAGTCGATACAGTCAATTTAATTAAATAAATAAATGTGTATAATAAGAAAAAAGAATTAATCATCGAATATTTTACTCACTTCTAAATAAAGAAAAAACTTTTAGTAGGTGTACCGAAATAGGTTTTTAAACAAGGCCAATGAAAACACATCTAGCATCAACGATTCGACAAAAAAGCTTTCACCAGAACGTTAGTCTGAGGTAAACGAGCTTCCGAGTTGAAATACCTTGATGAGAGCAAAACACACGTGAAACTGAGTCAAGAACGATTCACAAAACGAATGGCTGATCAAAAGAATCGATTTCATTGCACTATGCATTCATCTAACCAGGCGTGAACATCCAACTCCATCAACACTCAGCATAGTAATATACAACTAATATCGAAACTATGTCGAAAATGAGTTAAGCTTTCTAATAAATTTCATCTAAACGAAATGTGGCTAGCTTAGTAATATATAGGTAAATGAAGAGAAATTTAACTTTGTAACAGCTTTCGAAACTGGAACTAAAATATCACCACAATAGGAGCTCAATGGATAATCAAAGGTGCGGGACATTCAGCTAGTTAAAGGTGTGGTATACGCATAAAGTATGTAGAGAGAATGATAGTAAAGGTAAAGATAGATAGATAAATTGATAGAGTTAGAGAGAGAGAGGAGGGAAGAGAAAGAAAGGATGAGAAGGAGAGGGTAAGGGATTGAAAGGGTAAGCGACAGAAGACAGAATGTATTTAATTAATGTACCCGAACAGCAGTGAGCACAGAGTACACAGGTTCCACCAACCGAGCTATCCACTCTGGACTTCCTCATTTTGTGTGGGCGTATGTGTATAAACGCATGTGTGTGCCTACGTCGTTCATCTGAATGTGTGTATGTGTATGTGTATATATACAAACCGTCGAATTTACCGCAAAACTCATGCATTTCGTGGTGGAACTATACCTCGAAAAGACTGACAGACAAACGAAGAGAGAGAGAGAGAGAGAGAGAGAAACAACAGACAGAGAAAAAAGAGAGAGAGAGAGAGTGAGAATTCAAGAAAGACACCAGCCACAATTTCCGGTAATGTCGCACGAAAACGCTTTGACGCGACCGCGGCCAACACCGAAACTCGTGTTCACGAAATCCAATGAAAATTCGTTATCCATCTACTGTTTCTATTCTTCCCTAATCTCAAGCTACCTATCTCTTTCCATCTACATATCTTGAATTTCCCTAGGAAGTAGCTTCCACCCCTTTTGTCGACCACCGAAGGCGGAGTTCTAAGCTTACGAGAGAAGGGCGTAAACGTTCGTGCGGATAAGAGGGAATCGAAATTCCTTGTTCTTAAGACCGCCGACGTAATCGAGATTCACCTGATTATCTTCCATCATCATTCATGACATTTCTGACTGCTTCATGTTAAATCGCTCGTTGTACTTTCCTTTCTCCTTCTAAAAGAAAGAAAATCACTTTAAAAGAATTTTTCTAATCAAATTTTATGAACCGTTAATGTTTCCTTTACGTTCTAAAGTTTGTAAAACATTTCAAAATTAATTTCTTAATCGATAATCACTTATATTTCTTTCCAGCAAATAAAGTTCATCTTAATATTTGCAATATATTAAAATATATCTAAAAATATTAAATTCGCATATACATTAATAATTATTCTGATATATGAAAGTTTGTTCTAATCGTGACTTTGATCTTAAGAACGAGAAATTATAATAGTAATCCGAATTGCGGAAACCTTTACTTGCATCACGGTTCGGTAAGATGAATCAACTATTAGGTCGGTTTCCTGACTGTCTTATCCGATGGCAAGTATTTCCTTATGACACGTTCCTAAGTTGCTGATTCCCCTCGGGCAATAAACCAGTACCGTAGAGCTCGTACACCACAGGCACTCAGAAATCCTTGAATGGTGCGAACAAATAGGTTTCCCACACCTTCTCTTTGCAACGTACAAGCGAAGGGCGTAGACATTGTGATAGGAGAAAGAAGAAATTTCTTAAGAGATCTGTCACGACGTAACAAGACCGACTTAGACCATGTCAGCAAGGATACTGAACGATTCTGTTCGACAGAAAAGAAATTGTCGAAGAGTGTTATTACTTCTCAACTAAAATGCTGACACTTCTTCAAATGAGATAAATGGAAAAGAAAAAAGAAAGTGAAATATTTTTCAAGTGGATCAAATAACTTTCTATGGAATAACAAATGAAAAAAAAAGGAAGAAATTTATATATATATATATATATGTGTATGTATAAATATATACAATAAAATTCAAAAGGAAAAGCGTTCATCAAAATCTATAAAAGATAATTATAAAAAAAAAAACGAAGTAAAAAATAAATAAAAAGTTCCACCACAATTATTCGTTTCGTTTTATTATATTTCAAAATTGCTTTTCATTGAGTGTCGCGTTCTTTCGATCTGATCTATGATCTGATCAATTTCAAAGTTCGTTCAGACGCTAACACTGACCGACGTTTACCGGAAAACAACTTTCGACTAGAGAGCTTATGTGATAATACGATATGAAACGAGACGGCGAATGATTCCGACTTTTCGAGAGCTGACCAAACAGCGATACGTGGATTTCGATGTAATAAATTCACGCTTTCCTTGCGATTGACTCAATGTTACTGCCAAACCAACTACAACAATCTTCCATCGTCATCTTAAGTCTCATATCGTTTGGAACCGAAAGCTCGATAAAAATAAGAAGAAAAAAAATTCGCGAGTTCACACGCACGTATACACACCTTTCTCCAAGTCGAATATTTCTGCTCATCGAATTTAATTAAATATTTTGGAACATTTTTTCTTTTTTATTTCATTTTAAATAAAATCAATAATAATAACAACACACACACAAACAGTCGAGTGTTCTATTTCTTGATAACACTATAAAACTTTTGTCTCGTTTCGAATGAGATTGTTTATGCACGCGAAAGGTATTTTTTTTAATTTCCAATTGTTTACCGTAAACGCTTTGTTAACTTGGCGCTATTTCTATTATTGATTCGTGGTCAATGCTAAAAAACAAAGACAACAAAGATACATATATTACGTCGAGATATAGAGACACGCTATTTAAATAAACATTTCAATAAATTGAACGATAAAACGAGAGGAAACAAGAATCGACGTTTATACTAGCAATACGAGTTATAACATCTTCCGGTAGTATCGTCGTCGTACTTTCACAATTTCCACACTCTCATTTCTTTCTTCTTCTTCTTCCCCATTTGCTCTTCGTAATTATTTATGAAAAGCAATTTGTATCGAATATTACTACTACCAATGCCAAAATATGCAAAATAAGCATAAATTTAAAACCTTCTTTCTTCGTAGCTACGACACACAAATAAAAAAAAAAAAGAGATGGGTGAAAAATAGTCATTGAGAAAAGATTAATCGTGAGATATAATGAGGTATGATAGAAAAGAAAAGAAAAAAACAAAATATGCAGAAAAAGAAGGAAAAAAACTTGTTTTGCAACGACTAGCGCTTAATGTGATACCAGTAAATGCCAAGTATCGGAAAAAAATGAACGATATCGAAGTGTTGATGCGCCAAGTCTGAATCGAAACTTTTCCAATTTCCAGGACTTCGTATTTATAAGTTCGCATACCCTTTCTTTTCTCTTTTTCACTGATTCTATTTTACTCCTTCCTAGTCTACTACTTCTCATCCCCACCCTAGTCATAGTCATATTTTCGCTTGCTAGCTAGAGCTAGATGTACGATTCTTCGTAGCAACACAAGTTCCAAGACGGACTTTAGATCGCTAAAAATGTATCTGAAGAAAAGCTAACCGCGACTCGTACCATCAATGTTTCTTTACACTTTCGAAGAAACAAAAAGAGGTAGCGAATTTAGCTTCATAAAAAGTAGCGTTTCAACGATTGCGAAGTAAAACTCTGATCCAACGGTCATTATCGATCTAGTATAAGTATTAAGAGGATTTAAGGATTTTAAAAAGTCTTGCACAATGTTCTTAATACCCCCTCGATCAGAAAGTTTAACGGTTTATTCGTTACGAAGGTAAGCTCCAGTCAAAATCAATCTTGTTAATACGCAATTACGCGCATCGAAACTAAAATTGAACGTAAACGAGAATAACCCCGGGCCAGAATATTGTAAAGTACTGTTTTATACTAAACATATTGTAAATGAAATTTTATCGATCAACACAGACACACACACACACACATTCGATAGATATAATCTAAACTTTGACGAAATTTCTTTGTTATATAAAAAGTATATTCTCTGTATAAATTTGTATTAACTGTAATATAAAATAGCTATCGAACGACAAGATTGATAAAAACGTTTTAAAATAAATAACAAAAATTTGACAAATAGATAAATAGATCTGAATGAATTTAGACTGGTATGTCGCACAATATATCTAATCTTTCCTCGAATCTTGAAATACTTTATCAACTATTTTCAACGCGGCAGCAAATCAAGAGAAGTTAATTTACATTTGACAGTATGTAAAGAACGGTTATGATGCAAACAAGTTACGCGTAAACTTCTGAACAAACAGAAATTTCCAATTTCTTCAACATTTGGTAATGATGTATAGTATCCATGAATATAACATTCGAATATCTCAAACAAAAGAATGCTAATTATTATAGAAGATGATAGACTCTCTTTTACATTACGGTAAAATTATAAACTCGTAATTACTATAACTAATGAAATTTATTTATTACCATGATTTAGAAAAGAAAACAAATAATTCGAATTAACAAACAGTTATTTAACGCTATTAGATTGACCACAATTGAAAATCTTTCTGATTAATTACTCTTTTACTCTCGAATCGAAACATGATTTCCCTCGATTTGTAGCTATTTGAAAAGCCTTTGTTAATTTTTGCAAATTCTCACTAGTATCAATTTTCCTAATTAAAATAGTGTGGTTGAATTCTATTCGATTGTGAGAGTACCATTCGCCATAAATTGTGTTTTTTTTATTGAATTTTATACAGACCGATTCCATTAAGTTTAAATATTCTACAAACAGGCCAATGAGTATACTACCATATTTTCGAACTGTGTGGTAGACGTTAAATTCGATAAAATTCCTAATGCGAAATAAATATCATTTGTCGAATTGTCTCACGTATTACCGATTTGTACATTTTTTTTCTTATTGTTCTGAAATTAACATTTGACATATGTACTACATGAACTATATGTATTTATCTAAACATGTACACAAGTACACATGTACATCTGTATTTATGTATATTCATACATAAGTAATTATCCTGAAAACAAAACAAGAACTCATTTCCCATCGTTGTACGTATTAACTTGCCTGCTCGAATAATCATACATAATAAAATATTTCACAACGATGATTATCATCGTTATTCGGCGTCGAGGAAAATCGTTTTCGTGATTCGGACAAAAGCTGACCGACCGACGGTTCACGATCGCAGCGGTTTTCTACCTACATTATTACGTGTATTTACGTAGAAATATACATAAATATAAAATATTCCTATAATTTATCCATAAATACGTCCATTGTAGTCTCGATTCAACGCCTACACCTGTCACCGGCTATCACTTCAATCTCGCTACGAGATCGAAATCAATTCAATCGGTCGTAACGTACATCCTAACAATGTGCTACGTGGTGGTGATATAGTGGTCTATGATGGGAACCCAGGTAGAGAAGGGGAAGGGAAAGTGGGGAGCTTGAGAGAAGAGAAGAGTACAATAATTCATGAACAAAAGGACGTTCGATAAAATCGAGTTAAAAGCTTTGTACTGAATGTTAATAATTTCACACTACGTAGGTACAACACATTATGAATTCTATTAAAATGAATTTATGATAAAGATAAAAGTAATCGTCGTATATATATATATAGAGAGAGAGAGAGAGAGAGAGAGAAAGAGTGAGAAAGAGTGAGAGGGAAAGAACAAAATAAAAACAACAAAAAATATTTAAAAAAGTACTGCAACTACCAGGTCTGTAAATATGAAACCAAAATTTGCCCATAAATGGCCTTAGTAGTTGTCAGTATAGTTACTGTCAAACCGTAAAAGATCATGGGTAAATCCAGTCGAACCATTGACATCAACTTCAAGGCTAAATTTTGCTATGGACGGACAACAATTCTCTGTTTCTAGTGGGATCAATTATGAACTGCTAAAACCTAGCGAAACCGTTAATACTGAACTCTATTAATATTAAGTGATAAATTTGAATTAAGTTTAGCGCGAAAAACGACCAGAATATCAAAAAAGGCAACAGAAAGTGATTTTGTTTCACGATAATGCACCATCATAAACAGCAAAACTGGTCAAGAAAATGATTGAGGCGTTTAATTGAGATATACTTTTGCATGCGGCTCACTTACCAGACTTGGCTCCATCCGATTACTACTTATTTGCATCGATGGGACACGCACTTGTTGAGCAGTCCTTCACTTCTTACCAAAATGTACGGAAAATTGCTTGATGAATGGTTAGTCTCAAAAGAGCAACAGTTTTTTTGGCATGGTACCCACGAATTGTCAAACAAGTGGGAAAAATGTACAGCTAGCTATGAGCAATACTTCGAATAAAATATTTTTTATCATTCTCATATAATAAACGTGTGTTTTCTATACAAAAATTCTAGTTATATGTATACCTGATACATATAATATTTGAATTATTTCATATCATTATAAATGTTACTTATCGGCTTGGTAAAAATATATAACACTAAATTCGCGGTACTGCCTGACATTCTTATCGTTAGGAATTTGGCTTATCCCTATTACTTGCGCGTTCGTGGAAACACGTGATGGCTATGACGATGATATTGAAGGGTGGTAGATAAAGGGGGTAGGGAGGGGAAGGGGTTATGTAGAAGAGCTCTAGAAACAAGAATTTAAGGCGTCAAACTTTCGCAATTACCGAATGTTTGGTATCCTTGAAAAGTTAGATAAGTGCCGTGGATGCCTAGCATTGAACTCCACCCCTCTCTCTACTTTCTTATTCTCAACCTCGTCCCACCTTCTTTCAATCTCTTTCTCTAACTCTTTTGTTTTTTCTACGGCTCTTATCTATTTTCTGTTGACTGTGAATTCAAGCAAATGTAAATAAAAAAAAATAAAAAAAGAAAGAACAAAAATGAAATGTACAATAAAGCTCGTTGTAACGTCATATATCGCGTATGGAATGGTAAGCTACAAAGGATTTTTTACAAAACACAGTGTTTGATATCGAGTAACAATAACAATTCTTTCTTTTATACTATCACGTTCTTTTTTTTCCTATGTATTCTTTTTTCTTTGTCTATACGATTTGTTCATCTACTCCAAAATCCTTTTTGTATTCGATACGTTAATATCGATTGATACTAGAGATGAAGATCGATTATCTTTATATTTTAGCTAAATGTCAAAACGTTAAAAAAAATTGATAAAAATACTGAACAATATTGTTTGACGTCGAAAAATATAAAAGTTATTCTTTCATTTCCTCGTATTTGTCCTAATTAATATCATTTACGAGCCGTTTTTTAATTTTATGTATTAAATATTTTATTTATTAAAACCTCGGTCAGGGAGATAAAAAGAATTAAAAAAAAAAATCCACAAAAATTATAGAACAACAGAAAATTACTTGTTAACTCTTTTTTTCCGATCTAACAAGTTCGTTTACTGGTACTTACGAAATTGTCTTGTTAAGTCTATCCTTTACAAACTAACAAACATGAAATACAAATCCTCTTAACTTCTCCCTCGGAAAACCAGAATTTATGATCGTACAAGAGAATTTAAACTATGCGGGCTTCTTCTCTTTTTTGTTTGTTTATTCGTCTTATATTTTTTCTTTTTTTTTTTTTTGCATCTTTCCTCCTATATCTCTTTCTATCTCTTTTATTTTAATTTTCTCAAATGTCAAAGCATATACCATACCGGTAATAAATATCCTATAAATCTAATTCTAGTACAAGTTAACAGATTGTAAATAATATGAAATAAAAAATGATGAAAAATATCATCGTGAAAGTAAATGTTTTGGTAGAAAAGAAAGAAAAAAAAACATGAAAAGATCTAACTACGAATCATAATGTTGAAAAATTCGAAATTCTAGATAAAACAAATCGGAGGTAAAGAAAAAAGAAAAAAGATTGATCAAACTATTTAAATCGAAGCTTATCGAAGAGTTCACAGAAGATGATGGAACAGACATGAAATAACGTAGAGATCGTGTGCTGCGGTCTCCTTGTTGTCGTGGAATGTGAGAAAAAATTCTTAGAAATTCCAGAAACTTTTCTTCGATCTTTTTGTCGCTTAGATAGGACGACGACGAGCGATATACTCGAAAGGTCGCATGAATAAGTAAAAAGAGAGAGTCGGCCGGTAAATAAAACGAATACCATGGACGGGTAGCAGGCAACGCCAAGACACTCATTATGCTGTTTTACGGACGTACTATATTGAATTTTTAATCTCTCAACTATGACAGAAAAGAGTAGAAAGGAGGAGGAAGAAGAAGACAAAAAAAAAGATGAAAATAAAGAAATGGGTCATCCAAACGATCTCGATACGAAGAATGAACGTTTTCGAGGTACCAAAGGAACGGACAAGAAAAAAGAAAACAAATATATAGAGATTGAACAACTTTGCATTTGGTAAGAGGAAAAAAATATTCTCAAGCAAAAAACCTGTGCCGAATATCCTTGCTTCGTGAATCTGTGAATGTACCCTAACTGTGAACCGTATCGTGTAATCGTTTAATTTACATTATAAAATAATAATAAAAAGAAACTCTCTCGAAGAGCATACTGTCATCCCAAGGTAACACCACCCTTTTCTTCTGCAACCTTTTCTCTTTCTTATTTTATCTCTTCTTTCGAGTAGGAAGAATATGTTAAGAAAAGAGGCAATGAAAGCAAGAAATTCAGTCTAGCAAACGCAACGAAGCTGAGAAAGTTGACTAACAAAAAGGACTAAAAATTCATTTCGGATGTTTATCTTCTGAGTTAGGTGAAACACCAAGTTGCACGAATACAAACCAGTATCTGTATTTTCGAATCACACCGAGGGTCCCATTTTGTTTGAAATTATGACGGTACGACGCTATATCGCTAATCCTGCAATGGTTAGAATACATTTCTTTGCATTTCGTATCCCGTTTTACTGTAAATTGAAATATTGACTTTTTTATACGTATAAGAAAAATCCTTCGTTATCTTTTCATGATTACGATGCACGTAATAAAAATAAAAATAATAATGCAAGTAACGAAAAATTTTACGATATAAATTATATTCGTAATAAAAATTATTTTTTTCATTTGTGTAGAAGAATTTTTACATATCTAATTTTTTTTTTTCTAATTTTGAAAAAATCTTTCTAGGTATCGAAATTTTACCTTTGAAGTAATCTCTATTTCTATTTAATGATGATATCAAGATCATAAGAAAGAGATTGCAATTAAAAAGAAAACAAACTAAGAAAAAAGAGTAAAAGTCGTACATCGAGTAACAGGGAACATTAAGATTGCCATCGACATTAATCACGACGACGAGAATATATCGTATAACCTCTCTTTGTCTTACGACTCCATTCATTAACACATACAAGGTATACACCCTAACAACAGTCTCTTTGGTAAGATATACACTATATTTTAACATTGCTACATTGGTTAGTATTTTATTGTATAATATTTATCTAAATACGAGAGACCATTTATTTAACAAAAACGCGACATTTGATTCGTGAAAATCGCTGGACATTTGCAATTACTTGAATATCGATTAAATGTGTATTCAGTGAATAAAGGAAAACAATAATCTAATTAATCTTACTATACCTGAACCAAAGCTTCGTGTTGCTCTTCGTCCTTTCTCTCTCTCTCTCTCTCTCTCTCTCTCTCTCTCTCTCTCTCTCTTTCTCTCTCATTTTCAACGTATGTATATCTGATGGCCCAGTTCGCAAACTTGCTTCGTAACACCAGCAAACGTATCTCTGTAATAGATTTACCCACGTGTCAAGCTAACGATGATAACAGCGTAGCTATCACGACTGTTACAAACTTTCCAACCTTATTTTTACATTGCCATTAAATCGCAAAGGAAGAATTAACAAGAAATATACCGAAAGCTTAACAATATTTGTTAAGAAATGTTTATGAAAAGAAAGCCGGATAGTACGAATAAAAATAATATATTATTATAAAAGAATTTTTTGTTTTCATAATAACATAAACGTCAATGTTGTATTTAGTAATGAAAAAGTCGTAGAATAATTTAAGAAGACACAGAAAAATTTACTATACTATATGTTATGTGTGTGTGTGTGTTTAAATAAACATTCAAATTTCAAATAAATTGGTTTCTCTA
This sequence comes from Polistes dominula, assembly GCF_001465965.1. The sequence continues at coordinate 3,194,854 of NW_015148972.1, read as the reverse complement.
ATTTATATTTATATTTAATCAAAGTAATTTTATTTTTTTATTTTTTTATTTTTTTTATTAAATAAAACAAAATTTAATGAAAATAATTGCCAAACGAATAACCGATTTTCATTGGATAACACTTTTTAATGACCGAGCAAAATCCGTGAAAATTTAACGAAGGCGCACTATGATTTTTCTCTTCTATGTGCGCAGTTCACTGAGTCTTTCTCTCGCTTGTAAGTGAGAATTCATTAGAAAGCCTCGAGGGAATAACATTTAAGGGATACTATCAGGTTAACGGTTCGTTCGTTTCTATGCTAGAATAGTGAGAGAAAGCAAAATAAAGAGAGAGAGAGAGAAAGAGAGAGGGAGGGAGAGAAGAGAAAGAGGATACAATGCTTTCGGACATTTGGATGGTTGGAAATCAGTGATTCGCGGTGCACGAGCCATAAAACTCAGTGTACACCCCATAAAAATATCCGGGACGTGAGCGTACAAAGGGAGACCCCATCCGATTCACCGACGCACCTCGCGGTGCTATTTTATTTTCTACGACCCCGCGTGTCACGCGGCTTGCAGGACATTATTCGAAATTAATTCCGCGCGTGGGAAATGGCCGTGCATTCCTCGTCGTCGTTCTCGTTTCTCTCTTTCTCTCTTTCTCTCTTTCTCTCTTTCTCTCTTTCTCTCTTTCTCTCTTTCTCTCTTTCTCTCTTTCTCTCTCTCTCTCTATCTCTTTATCTCTCTCTTTTCCTCTCACACACTTTTGCGTTCTTTACCTTCTGTACTGCTGGATGTTCATATATCAGTCATCGCATGATACGTTTCTGTCTACAAATCTCTACGTTCTCTCGTTTTAATCGTAATAAAATAGAACATCACTTCCATACAGACTAATATGAGAAAATAATTATTGACAAAAAATGAATTTTTCTTTAAATACAATAGATTTTTACAATATATATATATATTATATTTAAATTGTATTATAAAATAATGCGTGTTCTCTAAACTATAAATATATCTGAACTGTACGAAGTTTCAGCTTGAACTGATTTTGATAATGACTTATATGTCATTAATGGTACGAATGTTTACTTTAAGATGGTCGATGAGCGTGATCTGTTAAAAGTAAACACGAAAGTATAAGAAACGTATTGCTAACACTTTGGCTCGTAATCTATTATTGAAAAGAAAATTTAAACAAGTATTTATAATATTAAAAAATATTTAAAACTCGTATGTGTCAAACGGTATAATGAATAATATATAATGAATAATATGATATAATATATAATATGGAATAATGAAAAATATATAAATTATTCGAAAGAAAGTAAATATTTTATTAGCAATATTTATAAAATAATAATACATTATAAACTTTCTCTCTCTCTCTCTCTCTCTCTCTCTCAAATACATCTAAAGCATTATAATTAGGTATCTTGATCCATAGTATTATTTCGTTTTAACGTTGAGGATTATCAAAGATTACAGAGGAATATCTATTTCACTCGTCAGTGAAGCGCTAAAACTGATTCGAAAGCGATTTAATCTGCAACAAATGAGGATTCACGTCAAAATCCTCTTATTTATTTTTAAAATATACTTATTTAGATTTGTATATTTATATATTTATATGACCTATAACATTTACATTATAGATTCTGTAAGCTATGGCACATATATGGAAAATAAATTTAAAGCTTGATAAAAAGTGTTCACCTATATTTTTTCATATAAATCCACATAGTAAACTTGTTATTTAACTTTGAGTAAGAATAAAGTAAAAGAATATAATTGACAGTTTAAATGTTCCTTTCGTAAGGATTTGAAAATTTAATTTTTTTAAAGTACAAAAATTAAATAAAATTTTTTCGAAAATTCACAAGTAACAAGCTTTCCTCTCGAGTTACGGGGTCATAACCATCAATTTGTTATTAGATTAAACTTTAATCCTTTAAATAAAAATGTAACATTATTGTAAACAAGTGACAATTACTTTAAGGATGAAATCACGTGATCGAATGGAATAATGGAAAACAAATTGCAACACGTTGCTGCGTGACTTATTAATTCCACGCGGTCGCGAAAATGAGCGCCATAGGGAAGAGTTTTAATTAAGTACAGTCCTGTATATCGAAAAACTTCGTCGACGCGTAAAATGAATGATCGGAAAATGAAAATCAGATTTTATTTTATATCAATATATTCTTCGATAAAATTTAAAATTATTATTATTTAAATACTTTTTATTTTTGTAATAAAGATAAAAATAAATAATGCTGCTTGAGTCGATTTTAATATACGTATACATTAATATCAATATTTATAATACTTAAATGTCCTAAAATTTAAAATCATACTTTAATTTTAAATTTAAATTATAATACGATGTTGATCATATTGGAACGGTTTAATTATAGTAATATAATTTCTTCATTTTAAATACGAAATATATATAAATATATAATCGAGTATAGTATCGATCGTATAGTAATATATTAAGGTAAGACAGTAAATCGATTTGTCTATTAATTAGTACAGACCAGATGTGCCATTTAATTCGCTAGTAGTCGTCGAGTAGTAATCGACATAACTCAATTAGATACTCGCAAAGCGGCATTTCCTTCGAAACTGACGTAAGCCAGACGAGCCCGATACAATGATGCGAGGGTAGGAAGCAGTAGGAAACATGGAGGGGTGAGATGAATGAAAGGTGTTAGGAAGGAGAAGGAAGGTGCACACGGCAGGTGGTGAAACTAATAGGACGTTTCTTAAGACTGAATTTAACTAGATTGGGATATGAAGCGGCAGCAAGTTCAATGAGTAACTCGAGTTGCTAATGGAGCAGGTACTTATGGTTATTATATCATTTCGAACATTTCAACGACAGTAATTATAATCTCATGCAAGGTTAGCAATTAGAGAAGACGTTTTTGGCAACCGATCTCACATCGTTACACTACCTGCATTCGCTTAACCTAACGTGTTAGAACTTTTTATTACATTGAATATAATAATTTCACGCTGTTTTTGGCATACTGTAATAATGTATAAGATTATCAAATTATAATATTGTCATTATAATATAGTTATTTATAAAATATTACATATATATGTAAGATTTATTGAATTTAATAGAAGTATTTATTATAATAGAACAAATACTTAAATATTAAGGTTTAACATATAAGAATAAAGAGATAGAAGTCGAAAAGAAAAGTAAGTAACAATAGTTAGGAATCTTAAGCTCGTAATTACATTCGTATTACAACTAGTCACACCGAATCAAAAAGGCGAAGGCTGCCTTTTTCACCGTGCTTATATACACATTACCCCACCAATGGTCCTAATCACTTCCGTCAATCTTTCTCGAAATCTCTAGACTATTCTCAATCGATTAAACAAAGGACTTCTTTCCGATTTCTGGTTCGAGAATATTCGAAAAATTTTGCTTAGCTTACCAAACAATAACATCAGACGATATCGTTATACACGCTCGCTTTTCTTTCCTTACACAAACACACTCATATTCATATCGCTACATATACTCACACTCATATTCATAACGCTACATATACTCACACTAATATCCATATCGCTACTTGACTCGCAAATCTTTCAACGTTCATCAATTGTTTCACGCAGACTATACACTCGACTCTTCATCTTTCTCCCACCCTTACATAAATGTATATATATATTAGGGTGGGTCAAAAAAATGACTTATTTTTTTTTTTTCAAGTGCCACGCAAAAATGGGTTCCTAGTCACCTTAAAAGAATTCTCACCCAATATGAGCTCTTAATTTTAATAGGAAGATCCTCCGCATTGCAGTTTTTTATTTTTTTTTCACTCCAATAGATTAA
>NW_015148972.1:3168793-3181414 GCF_001465965.1 Polistes dominula | reverse complement strand
AAAAATTCGCGAAAATAGCCTTTTTTTTAGGTGCTCAGAGTAGAAGGTCCCCTTAAGTCTGTAATGTAGTTCTACTACAACTTCAATAGACAAAAAACTAGGACAAAAATTGAAAATTTCAATGTTACGGTACTGACAAATAAATGAAATATTCAAAGTACTTACCTAAATCTTTTTAAAATTTTAAAATAATAAAACGAATGATAAATTATAATACTCTTATAATGATACAAAGACTTTTTGGTATTTTCTTTCTTGATTTTAACCATCTTTAAAATTTATTGATGATAGAATTAGAATAATAATTTTTATAGTAATCTTTGAATATAACTAAGTTTAAAATGAGTTAATAAATGAAATTTTCGACAATTGTGCTCGTAATTATGAAAGTTGTCTAAGTCATGTATCTCTTGTTTCGAAATATTGAAAGATTTATATTTGAACATTATATGAATTCTATGTAATATTGAAAAAAAAACATTATCTAATTCATCTCAGTTTTGACAATATCGTGAAAATTACATTGAATTTATTTAGTTTAAAATAATGTGGTGCATAATAACTAATAAACTCTTTTTTTTTTTGACTTAGACCACTTTCATAATTATAGGCACAATTATAAATATAAAAAACAATAATACTTTTTTTATATAATTAAATATTAATCTATAATAGAATTTTTTATCAAAATATTTAGTGAATCATTCCTTATTTCTTAAACTTCGTCGAAGAGTTAAATTTGGAATAATTTTTGGTTTTTTGATTTTATCATTGACTACGGGGTCTTTCTGAGATCTTTCTCAATACTTTCTGTGTCTTTGCAGAAGGTAATGACAAGCGATTATCACTGTAATTTATTTGTCCCATCGACAAATGTTCACATATTATACCAGGTTGACAATCGAGACAACTTAATGAGTTGAATATTATAGTATTAGGCCGTAGCCTTTCTGCTTCTCTTTTTTTTTTTAATTTTTCATTTTGTTGAACTTTAGTCATTTTTTTCTTCTGTATCAATGCACGTTTTTTACTTATTGTAAACGGTTTATTATTAAACAAGTTTTGGAGCCCAGATATATTTTTAAGTCTTGTCCGGAGTATTGGAGCCATTTTTCATAAAATTAGAACAACTGAAGATAATAATAAATTGAAACATTAAAGAAATATGAATTTGAAAATTATTTGTTATTTTTACCATGGTACTGACATCCACGGTACTGACATTTGAATTTATAATTAACCTAACTTTATTTTTTGCACATAATTAAAATGATTTTCCAAACAATTTCAATTGTACACGTAAAATTAAATATATATTCTGAATATTTAATCTAAATATTGTATTATTATGTGTAAATTTCAATACCATGGTACTGACATGTAATTTTATGACTTACTTTTTTCAAAACAAAACAAATTATTTCTGTCAAAATATCGGGGCAAAAAATAATCATACAGCTGTAAACTATGCATAAATAGTCCTTCCTTAAAATGCCGCCAAAGAGAGTGAATGAAACTGAATGGAATATGGCGTTTAGGCAGCAAATATTTTAAATTTAAAAATTGAATAAAATTCCAGGACATAAATCAATGACAATTATTCCTTTCGGCTAATCAATATTTTGGTATAATTACAGCATAATTTGATGGAATATAAATAAGATTTTAGTTATAAAAGCTAAACTTTAAATTATAAAACAAATCTTTATAGAAATTTATATATTTAGTTTGAAAAACGAAAATCGGACATGCCACGGTACTGACATTTTAGATATATTTCTGTAAGTTATTTATAATCTATGACTACTTATGCTTCAATAGTCATTGTCGACGGTAGAATACTATCAAATTTATGAATTTTATAATTTTTTGATAAAAAAAAATATGTTGAATGATAAATAAAGTACTGGACATAAAAAATCACAGTTATCTAAGAATCACCCATATATCCGTTTTAAAATGTACCAAAAGTAAAACTATTGATTTATTACCACGAATAAGAAATACGTTTCTATTTTCGGTACTTGAATAGGAGCATTCAAAACACGGTTTAAAAACACTAAAGTTAACATCGTGTGCAATGGAAGCAAGTAAATCAATCACGATACTAACAAACAAAAATGCTTATGTCTCAGAAACCGTTAACTTCTCGACTTATATTTACAAAAACTTTTTTACTGAGTACAAGGTTATCGTATATACTATATAAATATTGAATGGTTTTTTTTAACACCCTGTATACATCATACGTATAAAACACGATATTGATTTTTTCATGCGTGTAAATGGCTTTTAAAATATTTCTTTAATATCAACTATACGACAAAGTTTTCCTTTCTTCGATACTTTCTTCGTACTATATAAGTATCCTGCTTGTTTTTACTAGATCGCTCTCCCATTATACGTCGAGCAAATAAATTTACGTAGCCACTATACGAACATTACTCTTACTTATAGAAAAATGTTCTTATCTTAACGTATGTTTGCATAATACTCATATAAGTTAGCTTAAAAATTTGTACAAAATCTACACTTAACATAAATATATTCTGATATTTTCAATAACTATATTATTTATTATACTTTTTTTATTTTTATTATCCAGTCATAATTCTACAAAGTAGATAAACCCAATGAAATAAAAAATTATGTGTTAAAACTTTCATAAGAATCAAACGAGAGAATGACTTTTCTCCGGAAAAATTTGACTTCTGATTAACAAGGATACATGATGTTTAGAATAAACAGAGTGTAGAGAGTCTTGACCCTTAGTCAATAGGCCTAGGTATGAACCAAACGAGTAATTAATCTCAACTGATCCTCCTATCTGCATAAGCCTAGATTACTGACTGCTTGACATATGAGACTTCGATGAAGCTCAACGAGACTGAAGCATTATCGGTACTAAGACTAATGATGCTTATTCATAGTCCAATATACCTCAAATACATTAACCGAACTATGGTTTCTCATTAAACCGCAAGGCAATTTACTTTAAAAGGACCGTTGATATCCTAAGATCCTATTTTAATCCCCATTTAACATCAACCACCCAACACTATTGCAATATTTAAAGCTATTTAACTGTATCATACGACTAATAAGTAAATATAGCGTTCTTTTTAATTCTAACGCGACATAAATAATCTGATATTTCGTTAAAATTACTAAAAAGAATATCGAAGAACTGAATCGGAGAATGATGAAAAAAAATGAATAAAAAGTTTATTCGAATTATTCAAAGGAATCTTAAAGTCCATAGTCAATGGTCTCCCTTTGTCGTGCAATTTTGGTACTCGAGAAATCAGAAAAACCGCAATGGCTACTATGCTAGGTATGAAACGGTATTCGAGTCAGTAGCAACATTTAAACTCGAGGGCTACATGTCGCGACATTTCGAATTTCTACCTCTTTTGTTTGAACCTTTCACCCTTTTTGTCCCTATGCATGTTAGTATGACCCTATGAAAAGCGTGGTTGAACGTCACGTAAATAGGTGTGAGTGAAATCAAAAGAATGAGAGAAAGGAAACAAGAGAGAGTGAGAAAGTGAGAGTGAAAATCGCACAGATAGAAGATGCTCTCTCAAAATACCTTTTGTGGTATTCATTGTTTCACGTTTATAAACGTCAACGAGATAACACAAGGTGTTTGTTTTTAGGACTCTTTCTCTCATTCTCTCTTTCTCTTTTTTCTTTTCGACAGCCAACAAACCTATCCGATTCAAACGCTTATTTGTTTCTTGCGTGTCACCATAAAATCAGGAATGTAAAATAGAAAGACAGATAATAGAAATTCGAATCGTGTTTACTTACGAACCACACATATACGCACAAATAATCCCATGAATTTATCTAGATTATGTAACTATAACGCCAATAAATTATCGTTTTATGATTCTCGATAAAACAAACATGTCTAGCTATGGTTTATGTGGAACAATACGTTTACGAAGTAACGATGAGACTGAAAATTCTTTCGCTTATTTTTAAAGTGAATTGATCGACGAAACGTATATACATTTTCCATCGATTATAATTGATATTTCATGAATAAACTAAAACTCCATATATCTTGTTGCCGTAATAGAACTGTTAATAATTAAATGATATTAATTTTGAGTTGCATAATATATATTTTTGATGCAATGATAAATACCATGATAAATACTTGGATTGCAGTTTAAATATATAATAATTATTAATATCATATTTTATAATTAATTGTAAATAAAAATCGTTAAAATATTATAATATTATAATCTTTAGCATTAGTTAAATTTGTTATTTTGTATTATTTTATAACGACTGATAATCAATGGAAAATAATTATCTGGGTTCAATGAATTCCCGGTAAGATCTAATAGTCTATGCGGTTTGGTTCTGTTGCACCGATTTGATGGTGTCACCTATTCGCACTTCCAGAAATGTTTCGCTTCGTCAGGCGTGAAATTACAAGAACCACAGAATGTGGCAATGCCTAACATCAATCGTAATGTCCGCAAGAGATTTTACATTTTGCCACGTCATTAGAAATAATAACATCGTAGTTGTATAATATGCGCATCCATTCCTTTTTTATTTCTTTTCGTTTCTTTTTTTATTATCTTTCTTATTCAATCACATCTGGAAACTTTTTACGAGTAATAAAATGATACACTAAAAACTGTTATTTAACAATTTTGTAAAATTTCATTATATTTATTGACAAGAACTTCGTGTAAAATTTCCTTGCATACTAAAAGTAATAAAAGAAAGAAGAAAAAAAGATGTGAAAAATCTCCGTTAAAACGATTCTTGAAAATTTGGAAGAACGATGAACTTGTAGATACGGATAAACTCAAAAGGAAAGAAACGGTAGGGACGTGATAAGGGATGATGACGAAGGGTGGAAAAGAGAAGAGAAGGGTCGCAGTCTGAAAAGAATGAACAAAATCGCTGAATATTCACGCGGCAGATGAATCGAATCGGTCCAGCCTGAATATTCAAATGTCTCTGGCGATGATAAAAATTATTCCCGTCGAACGGTTACCCGTCGTATTATAACGGCATAGTCTTCGTAATCTGCGGATCTCGATAAAGATCATCTTTCTTTTTTTATCTTTCCTCTTCTTTATCAAACAGATGCTGCGGCATCGGTTTCACGCGATGAATCGAAAAACCCCATTCTCATTGTATTCTCGAGCTAATTCCATTCTCATCTTTTTCTTTTCATCGTATCTCAAGCTCCAAAATAAGAAATATTTTCTTCAATAAAATCTAAAATGTTACATAGTTATTTCTCTTATTTTATTTTATTTTTCTGTTTTCTTTTGTTTTTTTCCCTCCATTTGCGATTATTCATTTTAATATCCAACGATAATCTTTCTCGAATCTTATATTTATACCTAAATCCCAATTCTGTATAAAATAATATTATAAATTATTCAATGTTATGTTTATATTCAAGTGATAACTATGAATACATCGTAAAATCGATTAATGTTAATGATCATATTATATTATAATGAAGATACTGATCGAAAATCTTTGTTTTCACTTAATTTCCCTCATGAATTCTAAACCACGTCTATATACGTGTGCCGAAAAGAATGGTAGATATTGATTGTAGTGGAACGTGTATTAAAAGTTTATTGGAGGGACGAAAATAGAATTTCATATTTACAATCGCTCAATATCGAAAGATCGTGGCACATAAACATTGTTCGGAAACCATGGCACAACGTCATAGAAAATTCATATCTCGTGAAAGAAAAACATAAATGTTACTCGCGGCGGACAACTGACATTTCAACCTACGAAAACAAAACTTTTACTGTCCACTGTAAAAATTCCGTTTCAACTTTTAAACACAAGGAGAAAAAGAATTCCATCTGCGGACTGATTTTTTAGCGCATTATTCGTCGTAGAATTGTACAGTAGAAGGTTTTCTTCTTCAAGGTGGCTTTTAAATTTGAAGTATTTATTTAAAGCTCCGAGAGTTACGTACTTTTAGAATGAAAAAAAAAACTATTCAATTATACTTTGGTACGTTTTAAAAAATCTATCGATAGTATAAGAACATAAGATTATAGGTGTATTCAATAATTTGAATAAATTATTATTACGCATATCCCACCGCCCCCCCCCCCAAAAAAAAACAAATTGACGAAAACTAGAAGTATACTTTTAATAATCAATTAATTAAATTACAGTATCTTAATTCAAACTGAATTGTATAGAAAAAGATAATGTAAAGAATCGTATGTTTGAAAAAATATAATAATTAATGGATAAAATAATGTTCTACATTTTTTCATTATATAATCACATATTCCAATATTAAGCCGGACTTGTTCTTTCAATAATAAAATGTAAAAGTAACATGCGAGAAAACATTATGTTTTTCATAGTACGACTTAAAGCATATATCGATGGATTAAAACAAAATATCGAAGGGTAGATGTGACCTGTCGATGCCACCGATCAATATTACTGGCCAATTGTTTCGCAATTACTATTACACCGAAAATTCAATGATAATTAAACGCTGACAGAGCTGCGAAGCAGAGGGTCGGTAAGGATGTCGGAGGGAATCAACGTGTACGATAGTGGAATTGCGGGAGTGAGAATCAATTATTTCGATGACTAACGAAGCGTACCACCTGGCTTTCTAGTAATTGGCAGCATAATATTCGCAATCGAATGCACGCGTATAAATTTTTATTTTTCCCTTGTCTCCTTCATTCTCAATCCCTCGCGCTTCACAAAATCGCATCGCGTATAGACATATACAGCATCTACTTACACCTTTATATATATATATACACATATGACCGTACATAGGACCATTGCCGTGAATTCCGATGTTAAACCTGTTTTACACGATTATTGGCAGATTCGATAATCTAATTAAAATATAGCAAATGATCATGCGATTATTAACTCACTTTAATGTATTACGACGCATGCCAAAACTATTAGATTTTATTTCCTTCTTATTAATTCTTTGCAATCGAAAGGTTATTCTCTGTCACCATTCGGTTTGGCACAAGAATTTCAACAATAATGATGTTTACTTAGACTTTATTTGGAAAATACAACTTTATGAATGCCTTCAACAATATATGAGTGAAAAATAACTACCAAGCTTTAATCTATACGTCATTTACATGCATCGTTATATATGCGTCTTCGACAATAGTTTGAAATTAACAATCATTGTGATAGGAATATTATTTTCAAAGTTTCGGAAGTCAATAAGCATGGAATATAATAAAGGAATTAGTTCAAGTGAAGATAAGTTCGATTTTTCGTCGATGAATTGGCCTAAATTGCCGGTCACTCTCTCGACCCGTAAGTCGAGCAATATATAAAATGCACGTTCAACCTATTTCAGGAAACTTTGAGAAAAGTTTATTAAAATAATATAATATATATATCGATAAAATTATATTAAAAGGTAATAAATTCTAATTACCTTTCGATTCTTTTAATCATAATTTTTATATTTCTTAAATATTATACGAATGCCACGTAGAAGAAATATCTCAATAAGTATGCAATCACATGTTTAATAGTCAAAAGAAAGGACTTGGTAATGCAAAAGTATTCACCCTTAGTGATCACAAGATTAGAGAATTTGGAGGGTATAAAGGAAAGGAATAATACTTGCGATACGATGTATGTAATCAACAGAATGAGCAAGTGACTCATGAGAACGGTAGGTAGGTGTAGGTACAAACCTCGCGGTAGTAACTATGGTTTGACCCGTCCTTTCCCTTTCCTTATCCTCCCTCATCCCTCTATCTCTCTCTGCCCCTCTCTTTCTATCCCTATTCACAGTGTGGTCATCTGAATAAACCATGAGTGCTGCCTTAATGACGGAATCGAAGCTACAAACGGTCCTCCGTCCCCACGCTCGAATCACTGACGTTGCTCGACATCGGGTGACAGAGATAAATTACCTTACCTCTTCGAACATGTTACCATGAGGAATCTAAACGCGAAGTATCCCTTATGTAACGCACCGTTAAAGCGTGATTCCATTCGGTCTGACTCGATGTACTAGAAAAATAAGACCTAGAAAGGATTTCGTGCGATTGGAAAGCCATTATCCACTTAAGCTCGGTGATCTGTACTAAGACTTTAGAGATGTTACGTTAGATTTCTTTTAATAGTTGAAAAAACTTACTTATCATGATTGTTAAATTACCTTTAGTGAATTTCCACGAGCTTAAAGATCGTGTTTCTACTAATTGTAGTTATAACATAAACAACATTATTATAATTAATTATAATATCATCACCATGAAACATTGATGTTTGAGAATTTGTTTAATATAAAGATACTTATTATCTATTTACTTATAAAATATTTGTCGATTATATTGATTAAATTAAAGTAAGTAGATTTGAAGAATATAATTTACAGAATGAAAGTATTTTTTTATCAATTCTCTATGATTTTTCCTTTCAAAGATATCCTCTATGAAATATTGCCATTTATAATGTGTAATGTCATGTTTGTAATAATATTGAAAAAACTACATCGCATCATTGAACGAATGTGTAAATTTTTGAAATTTATGTTGACCAATAAGTCAATATCTCCTGAAAGAATACATATATATAGGTCAATGAATTGACGTCAAATATTTAAATGAAAATGTTTCTGGAATCAAAAATGTTAAAAACTTCAAATAAAATTCGCATATCAAATTACAAATTTATCTCTACTATTTTACGATATTTATACGAAAGTTTCTATAAATAATTTGACATAAAACAATTTTATGATCCGACAAAAGAAAACACTTATATTTAAATAAAGAAAACGTTAAAAGGTTTAAAAAAAGGTTATAAACATAACTTTTAAAACAAAATAATGTAATTATTAAGAAAATTCTTGAACAATGTTTGAAACGATTAAAAAAAAGGAAAACCGATAACGGATGGAAAACAATGACGATAATATCAAACAATCGTCTATGTTCGTCGAGTAAAAAGAGTTTGCACGAGTTCTGTGTCTGTCGGGATAGTACCGCTAACAGTAGACTTGCAATGCCCTCGTATATTACGCGGCGAACTCAAACATAATATCCTGAAAAGCACTCGTAACTCCATTTCGTGGGTGCGCCACGAGTGTAGCTCGTACATAATCCACCGCGGATGTTTTGCACCACCTCTCTCACTCTCTCTCATTCTTCCTTTCTCTCTTTCTCTCTCTCTCTCTCTCTCTCTCTCTCTCTCTCTCTCTCTCATACACATACATANATATATATATATATTAAACTAATATTACAGCCTTTTGACTAAAATAATGTCTGACAGAGGAAAAATTAATTTTTTTTTTAGATCGAACCATAATACATTCCCGCTTGATGAATGTCTGCATCGATAAAAAAGAAAATACACAGTCGCGATAAAAAAAATCCACTATTAAAGTGGAGAATTTTGGTCTCTTGTTCGTTCGAGTATCGATAGTCGAGCATTTTCACCATCCAATACAAAAAATGATGTGATTTCTATTATCCGAAATGTACCCTCCGGAAATATTTTAATAGAAAAAAAAAGAGAAAATAAAAGAAGAAGAAGAAAAATTATCGAATGAATATAAAATCAGCAGGTAGATATAGAAAAAAAAAATCCTGAAAAACGAGAGGAACCATTAAAGGTGCATAACTTGAGTTAAAATCAGTACGAAGTTCGTTATTGTTATGAAATTCTTGAAACGTAAAATTTATTCTCTTTCATAAAAAGAATAGAAACAGAAAAATTTTCAACGATCTTCCAAACGTTGTAAATTACAAAAGGGATACGTCACTCATCCCTTTTACTCTCTTCACTGTGTCTTCCTTCTTTTATTCTCCCTTTACGCTCTTACTCTTTTCTTCTATCTTACTCTTTCTTCCTTCTTCTCTCTGCGATTTTTCTGACTTACCTACATTAATCTTCCCTTCTACCGCGAACAGTGTGAGAGAAAATAAGATTGATGAGCAACTTACCTTAATTAATGCGAAGCCTTCACTGTTGAAAAAGTACATCAAACACTTAAACGGAAGCTCAATTATTGTGGAGGCTAATTCAATTTTAAAATGGTCATACTTGAATATTCCTGACTTTTACTAGGTATAAGTTAGATCTATATCTGTGAATGTAGGTAACATCATGTGATAATAAGATTTTCATCTGTTTAATAATGAAAGTAATTCTACTAAAGGTCTTCAGCCATTTACCTCAGTAATGTATTTTTGATATCCATTATTTTTATATACCTTTTCATCTTCTCTCTTTCTCTCTTTCTCTCTATTGTCTTTAAAGCAACACTTATTACACTGGATAAATTAGTGTGAGTACAAGGCTCTACGAAAACACAGGCACGAAATATAAGGGAAATATATGCGTAAGAGTAGTCCGGAGTGAAATGTGGCAATAGTAGCAGCAAAGGTTACCAATATTTCGGTCCAAGGGATAAAGGAACATTATTTGCTCGGCTTTGCCAATAATTTAGATCAACTACCGAAAAACAAATTTAAGAATTGTGTAAAAATACGCTTTACTCAAAAATTATTATTAAAAATCTTTCCTCTTTTTAAAGGAACATTTAGAAATGTACAATTGAAAATGACACGATGTTGTAAAACAATTTGTAATTTTATTATTAGAATTATCCACCATACAAAATAATTCATTCTACTTATGTAAAATTATTAATATCCAGAATTATCTAATCAAATTTAGTTTTTAAAATGATAACGAAGATTCAAGGAATAGGAACTTATTAAATAATCAAACCGTAAAATACGGTTTATAACTAACAAATTATTTTTAGGAAAATATTCAATATTAATATAACAGTAATAAAATAGAAACTATTCGAAGAGTTGAATATTTGATTGACGGTTATTATCCGTTAGATAAAAGTTTCATCAGATATTATAGATGAAAAATAATTCATATCGAATAAAGTAGAAAAGAGTAATCATAGCGAAACTTTCTAAAAAAAAATTTTTTATTAAAGTATCTTCGTTAAATAGATTCGCAGATATTCGTCAGACCGTAAAAGAGATATTATGCCAATAGTTAATTATAGTTATTAACAATTAATCATAGTTAATTATAATTATTACGAGTTTCTGCGTACAATGATAAGTGCTACATGAATATGTCGGATAAATTGAGAACTCGATAAGCTTGGTAAGCGATAGCGGGATAAAGTTACTAGCATAGTTTAATTAGGTACGGTAACATCCAAAAAGATAAAAAGTATCTACAAAGTGATATCGCCAAGTTCTTATTAGAGGATTAAAAAACGAAACTTTTTTTAGATGCCTTTTGATAATGCCATAATTTTTTAATGAAAAAGTACAAATTAAACTATAGCTTGTTAATTATTTAATAACTTTTGAAACAATATTGTCAATTAAAATACTCTCAGCGAAGGATACTTTAGTTTAATCGTAAAGAGATTAACACGCGAAAGGAACATATTAATAATCATAATGCATGATCATGCAGGTGATAGCAAACTTAAAAGAACTCTCGAAAATGAGCATGTAACTTTTTATTCCATATAAGAAAAATATCAATTTGAATCTAAATGATCAGAAAAGGTTGAATGTAAAAACATTTGACTAAGAATATCTTGGACATTACTATGCTGTAAGAAATTTGATTTCTTTATAGTACAGTATAGTGACGAAAATATCTTATAGATTCATTGAACAAAAGTTGTATAGAATATACAACGCCTCGTTTCAATGATATATAGTAACAACGTATTCGTTGCACCATTCAAAAGGCGATATGATTTATTCCAAAATCTGTTCTATACTATTTTCTATACGTATATCTTTCCATTTTCATGTGTTTCTCTTTTCAGATATTCTAAGTTACAAAAATTTATTATATCTATACAAAAATCTAGCTTGTATAAAAGAAACATAAATTATTCAACTTTTTCTGACAAACAGTATAATTCGTTGTATATAAAATGCGAACAGCAAACGGGTTATATTAAATTTAAAAATTGTCTTTAACAATAATTAAAAAATGTATATGGGTGATTCTCAGATAACTGTGATTTTTACTACTCAAAATTTTTTTAAATTAAAAATGCTTTATAACTCATGTTTTGGGTACTATTGTTTCCTAATTATGCTCAGAATTAAGGGGACCTTCTACTCTGCAGTTTTCAAAAAATTTTTTTTTTTTTTTTTACATTTTTCGAATGTATATATATGTAGAAATATTGTGTTAAAATTTCAAAAAGATCCGATGTCTCTAACTACATTTTTTTGCTGCCTGAACGTTACTATCTCGGACCGCTCTCCTGAGCGTTCGGCGCGCACGGTTCTTATATCGGCTACGGATACTCCAAGACTTTTAAAATGCTGCTTTATTATCATCCATACGGTAAAGATTTCATTGTTAAAAAGTTGAAGTTTATTTTGCATGTGGCAAAACGTATTTTTAAGCGCGTTAATAAGGCAAGAAAAGCTCTCATACAAAAGAAGAAAATTTAAAAGARAAVCGCYTAACCGCCAAAAAAAAATAAGAACCGTAGCAAAAACAGTAGTGAAGAGAAAAACGACTGTTGTGAAAAAAGTTCCTGAAGTAAAAACTAAAAATTTACAATCAAAT
>NW_015148972.1:3152662-3166605 GCF_001465965.1 Polistes dominula | reverse complement strand
TCACTCTCTCTCATTCTTCCTTTCTCTCTTTCTCTCTCTCTCTCTCTCTCTCTCTCTCTCTCTCTCTCTCTCATACACATACATACACACATTCTCTTTCACTTTCTCTCTCTCTATCGTTCTAGCTCACTTCCTCGCGTTTGACAGATGTTTAATATTACTGCAAAGTTTCGAGCCGAGCAGTATACAGGCAATACATGGTTACGACGGATCCGTCCAACCGATTGCCTCCTTTAATGTCAAGAGTTAAATATCACTTGGTCTATTTATAGTTGTCGCAATCTATAAAAGCGAAAGGCTCTATCGATCAAGCTAAATTCGGTTTAAAATGTTTTTTTTTTTTCGAATTTTTCTTCCAACGGAAGATAAAATTATTTTAAACTACACATTGTGCATCGTATCGCTTTTCCAGCTTATCGCGTAATGTTTACACTCAAAACAGAATCTCACATTTGAACCACGGGAAAAGTTCCACCGATTCGCGTTAAGCGCTCAACGGTTCTAAACTACATTTTACCTTAACAGAAAGAAACGTAAGAAAGAGAAAGAGAAACAAAGAAACAAAGTGCAGAAATTCAAACAAGCTGCCAATTTGCAAGGAACAAAAACATTTACTAGGCGAGACATTAATTATTACCAATATTCGACAATATTTATGTCGACTGTTCATACTTTATATATAACGCTAATATAACATGAGAAGAACTAACATAAGTTCTAACGTTATGTTGGATATTTTTCGTCGTTAAAAAAAATACCCACGCTAAAAAATAAAAATAAAATTCGCAAATTTGTCCGCGTAGAAATTTTCTGCAGTGCCATTTTACCTGTACCAACGGTTTATTAATTCACATTTTCACAAACCAGATACGAACATTAACGGGTTCCATGAGTTATGACATCGGTCCATTTCAACCCAGCATCGGTAGTAATCCACTCTGCCAGACGAATGGCAGCAATTTCTCGATTGGGTATTTTGTGCTTTTTCCACCAATGTAATTTTTTTACATACATTTCGCAGTTGTTCTCTCACGACGCCACCCCATTCGTTCATGTTTCCGATAAAATTATGATAATGCAATGTACAATAGGATTTCGAAAACAAGTTCGATTAACAATTACACTCTTAAATTGTACGCCGTTTTTCACGTACACATAATTACGTAATTCCAGACAGAAACTGTAAATTCCATTGAAATGTATTACGATACCCCCGTTTTAATAGTGAAACGACAGCTTTATATTATAAAATAAAAATCAACAAAAAACCTGTATCGAACTTTAGTTAATATTCTAGCAAAGCGATATTTCTGGTTTATACGTTACGTTGTTATAATAATAATTTTGCATATTAATTATTAATAAATAGAATTCGATAAATTTAATAGATGCAATTATTAATAAATACTTTATATTTCTTTCACTCATTGCCTGATTTCACAATGAATATAGCTTACAACAAAAATATTTACATGTAACAAGAAGAACAATATATCGAATTAAAAAAATATGAAAATAAAATAAAATAAATGATAAGCAATAACATCACAACGAATACGTCTTCTTATTTAATAATATTAAAAACAAATAAAATGATATTTTTTTCAGATTGTTTGGCAAAGTTGAAAACTTGAAAAACATAGTTGTTACGAATTTAATTTATTACAAGCATAGCTTTGACATTTGACGTAGATAATTGACAAACAACTTGGATACGGACTTTGTTTAAGAAAGTTTCAAGGAGTTTCGGCTGGGTTGCACGTATTCAACACGCATAAATAACGCGCAGAGATGCAGAGAAACTTTTCAAATTACGACGTCGCCGTACACCAACGTTAAGAGTACGAAAGACAGGATTTAAGTGAGAAAGTAAAAGAAAAACGTCGAAAACTAACGTGCGATTGATGAAGACGCACTACCTCTCCTTCTTATTTAATACGAAAATAAGAGATGGCAAGACGAATGAATTCTAAGAACAGAAAATTTATTTCTTTCTGCTTTTTTGTGACAACGTACTTTGTTCAGCTCGATTCTGAACCTTCACTTTATAAAGGACTACATTTCTATTCTTTGCTTTTTCCATTTAACGAATCTTCATTGTTTTCGTTCTGGTTTATATAGGTCCAATTAAATTTATATGTTCTATTATTAAATGTTTTTTTCTGATAGAAAAACAAAAAACTACAAATAAATACTTACAATAGCCCATAAAAACAATTCGTATAACTTGGCAGAATTATATGAAATAATAAATCTCATTTACATTGTATTCCTATATATCAAAGACTAATAGATAAGATTTGTCAGACTAGGGGACAGGTTCATGAATATGACATAAGACACTGAAATATGCAACGCTTGACATACATACATTTGATAATGTTCTTTGGAAAATACTATTCTCGGACTGGTGGAAATGTTTCATCAAATTTACCTCTTGTGACTAGAACAGGTATAGTAACAACTTTGGGTTTTAAAGATCATTCAAAAGAAATATCAGATAGAAAATATTTTATATTTTAGGTATACTAATATCTATGTAATGTTTAAATAAATTTATTGTTTTGTTGTTTAAATATTTACTCATTGTATTAAATGTACATTATATATTATTTAAATAAATAGAGAATGTTATGACCAAATTCCTCAATTAAGAGTCCTCTGGTAATTAGTTGCTGGGGATGAGGAAGATGGGATTAGAATAAAATTAATCAAACACGTGGTTGAGCCAAACAAAGAAACAATGCCTTTTTTATTGGCTCGTCAGGGACAAGCCTTGCGGCATAAAAACCCTGGATGATATTTAATTATAACAATGAGAGTCCACCACGTGGTGTTACCACGCGGGAAAATACCGTCGATGTGAAATGTATATAATGGAAAGATCTCACCTCTCGCTCGCTTCGCTTACGTTCCTTAACTAATTTAACTTAACTCCTTTGATTTAGATATATATTCACAGGCGTCCAGTGATGGAATGAACAGTGATCCCAGAGACAGGGGCGTTGGAGACAGGGGTTTGTTGGATCGACACAGGGGCGTAAAATTATCGTACACACCGGAAAATTATCGTACGCCCCGGGAAAAATTTGAATTACTACAATTTGTCGGATGAGATTTTCAAAATCTGGAAAAAGAGTGGAAGTTCCTACTTTTAAAAAGTTGATGACCTTTTTTTGTTTTTTTTTTTTTCGTACAGAGATCGATCTAGAATCCTAATCGATAGAATCGGACGCACGCGATTTAACTATAGCTAATTACCGTACGATCATTTCGGATCGTACAGAGAATATAATGGAAAGTTTAAATTATTTAAGCGAACGAGTAGAAACTGATAAAATTTTGATATTTACTCGGAATAGAAAAGAAAACTGACAGGTCAAAGTCAAAATCATTGTAGTATTGGTTAGCATTACATGCAGGTAACGACTCCAAATTCTAAATTTACATATGTCGATATATATGGGAATAAAATGATTTAACAATTAATGCGTATTGCAAACTATTTAATATTTAAGCAAATACACTGCTATTTAAATATTAATAATTTATGAAACGATGAAAATGTAATTTTTTTCTCGACACGACGGTGAAGGTAAATTTTGACAACCCCTGATATCTAAATTTCTTTAGCGAACTATAATTTATGGCTAGTATATTTCGCTCAACAGAATATCATCGCGGATATCTAAAATTGAGTAAGAAGTTTCTAACAGAGTTCGACATTGTAATCGTGAAGTTAATAATAGGTTCTTGAATTTACCTCTACTAAACAGATACATTTGCCCTGTGATACGGTAGATTATTCTAAACAATCGAAGGAAAATTACATCGTAGATACGGTAATACGGAGAAGTTTATTCGATGTATCTCACTAGGAATTCAATTCATGATTGGCCTTCTGTCTATCCCCTTGCCGGTCTACGTTATATCATTATTGCTATTCCACTTGCAAATGCATGGTCTATTTCCTATCTCGAAGCTCCTACCCACTATGAGAATTCGTACGTGACGATAATGATAAAATGACATAAATCTATAGAGCAATTAAAAAGTCATTATCCTTAATTTCATTTAACCTCAACGTGTGCAGCATTAAATGCAATTGTCCGATAAAGTTTCTCTTTAGTAGTATAATTTCCCATTGATCTTTTTATTAATACAAGAATAATAAAATGAAAAAGAGAAAAAGAATGAAATAAGTAAATAAATCATCTCAAAGGAACAAAAATTTGTTTTTAAAATCTTTAACTGAGAAAAAAAGAAGGAGGTAAAACAAAAAAATAAATTCTAACAGGTTAGCCCCTTGGGTAATTTTTGTTAGACTTCGGGTTTCGACTTAGTCATTCCCATAGGAAAGAATGTAGACGGGAGCTTTGAGGAAATTCTGCGAATTCTTTAGAGCTTTGCGGTAATATTATCCAGGGGGATGCGAAACGTTACTTCCGCAACGTGGTATCCTTTAACCACTGTTAGTCAGAAAAGCAGATTCCTTTCCTTTTCATGTTTAGCAGTAACGTTCCGCCTTCTTTTCTTCATTTCAAATAACCCAAACAAACGTATAACAACGTCCTTCCTTTTCCATAGAGATGTACTTCCGACAGATGTTATAATACTAAACATTACAACTCAGAAACTCAGGTATACGAACTAAAACTAAATATTCATTTGTTTCAATATTATTATTACAAACATCATTATAAAAAGAAAAAAAAGCATTAATCTTATGATAGAAAGAAAGAACATAATGTTGTTAATAATATGAATTATGCTATAACTTAATAAAACATCGGACAAATTTAAACCGACGTAAGTCGAGATAAGCAATTGATCCAATTGAAATTCGAGGAGAGATCTTGAAATAGAAATTCTCGAGGAAGGTGGTCACCAGACGAGAGATTTCATCTACGTGATGGCGCGATAGGGGGATAAAAATAACAATGACTGGTGGAAAGGTTGAAAAAGAGGTTTCCTATCGACAGTGTAGAGAAAACATCGATAGTACGAAGGAAAAACATCCCTCGATCACGTACATCAGAGAAACGAGAGTGTGAAAGATAGTGATGCCAAGGAAGAAGATAGATAACGAGGAAAGAAAATGATTGTTTGTTGTATGTGTAAGAGAAATAAAGATAGTGAGAGTGAACAAGTCTATATTGCAACGTGAAAACGCGTCGTCTTTCGGTAACCGTACTCTCAAAGTGTTCTGGACTCATCAACCAAGGTAACACCCAGCTTACACGTAGTGCCTGACTTAACTCGAGCTTCTCTAGAATCTCAAGGAAACTTTCACGAAGTAGATTACCCGCGATACCTATCCAAGGTGCACGTACTCTACCGGAGCCTGTCTTCAAATCTACCAACGTACAACTACTCCTCCGTCTCCTCATCCCCTTCCTCCTCCACCTCCATCTCCTCCTCCTCCTTCTATTCCTACTTCTATCTCCTTTACCTCTGTCTCTTTCATTCCACCTTTAGATGGAGATCGTTATTCAAATTGCAATATTTCTATTCATCTCTGTGTACGCGTTTACAATTTATAAAAGGAAACCTAACGAAATATTATTCCGTGTGAACTTTAGAACAATCATTTTGATAATAATATTTTTTTTTGTTTAAAGTTCAACACGAAACATCTGAACTCCAAGAAAGTTGGTTTCATGATTATCTCATGAAATTTTATATTACATTTTCCATGACATCGAGATGATAATAAACTTGTCTTGAGTTGTGTCTAAAAGTTGAATCATGCGTATAAATCGAAAGCATATGGCGTGATAAGAATCGAAAGCGAAATGTTGGAAAGAGAAGTTCAGTCGATGAAAATAGTGAAAATCGAATCCATGGAAAGATAAACAGATAATTAAAACAATAAGAAGAAAATTAAAAGAACGTATCAGTTGTAAATATAAAAATGGGTAGGAGTGTTCATGACATTTCTTTTTTGCTATAGTGAACGATTCATAATGCATTATGTAAGATTTGAAAGCAAGGATGGCGCCTAGATGTCTCACAGTTTGTTCGATGTAATGTCACAACACGTTTTCATCTCGATAACTAAACCATATCGCATCGTTTCACTGCAACACGACGAATTATTTCGTTTCAAAAGTAATATTCGACTATTTTTTATCGTTCAGTTTTATCCATGTTTTTTCTTTCAATTTTATAAAATCATAAATTTTATTGAGTATTCAAAGATTCTATGAGTTTAATGAAATTGATTTGATCGACAAATTAATTCCATAAATATCGAACATTTTACACGCAATATATAATATGTATCACGAATACATAGAACGCAAGATTCAATAAAGAAAAAGAAAAAGTTTAATACAATGGAAAATTGTTTGCCTCTTTGTACTAATTTATAATTACGCTAACAACCGCTTCGGAAAAGTTCCTTCTCTCTTCCCCGAATAACGTTGAAATTTAACGGAAACCATATATAAATTTGATATTTATTCTAGAAATATGTTATTCTTCGAAGTACATTAATAATTATTTTAGTAGAAATACGAATAAATTAATATTATCGATTCAGTACCTTTAAATAAAATCTAAAGTTAAATTAACCTGTAAAATTTCATAATTTGTTTGTGTGTGTGTGTAGGTGTGTGTGTGGTATGCGTCTCTGTTGTGTACAATTATTTCAAAGATTTAAAACTGCATTAAAGTTGCATCTAAAAATAGAAATAAAGGAATGTCTCCAAATCTTATTATTTTTATACTCATCCTTAATAATTTTAGCAAAAAAACTTTACGAATATTCTACATTAACATAAGTAAATCTATAAAATATGTAAAATCTAAAAACCAATCACTCTTTGTTCCCTAGGTTATAAGGGTTTATCAGATAGTATGCGTCTATAGTGTTTATGTGTGTATATGTATGTGTACATATGAATACAGAGGAACGTTTCGAGATGGACAATCGTGATGAAATCAGGTCCGTTTAGGTAAAAGATAAATAAACGGTCCGGAATAATTTTTCTTTATTTAGTAAAAAAAAAAAAAAAAAACTAATCTTTAAACCAGATATGAATGCATATCGAACCTTTTCGAAATATACTCAAAAATGGAAAGAATGATAATGCAAAGAAAGAAAAATTTAAGTACTTAGAAAGAGAATAAAGAAACGGCAATCGATTGTAAGAAGCAAACGAATAAAAATGCAACTATTAAAAACTTACACCATGTTCTAATTATTCTTTGAGATCCTCAGTTTGTTCAGAGTGCTTATAAATTTCTGAAGTAGGATAACCTTGTGTTTTATTTGTTACGTGAATTGAAAATTCATTTTAAAAAATAATTAAGAACTTTTAAATTAGATATTAAGACTTTGATTTGTTAAAAGAACCCTTTCTCTATGTGAAAAGGAATATTATTATATTATACAAATAGAACTTTTATATTTATTTTTCAATTATTTCCAAATTCTATGACATAGGATAAAGGCATGTCAAATATGGAGAAATGGAGTCCACGGAGCGATCAGCACGCTTCTGTTAAAGCCGATTGGTAGTGCTCGGCGTGCCGATGAAACGCCTTCACGCGAGCTTCCACACGTGCAAGACGTATTTCGTAACACGCTAGGTGTATGTTATGCACGAAATGAAGGTATTCGATACAGTATGGCCTATTGTATAACTAACAACTGGCACGACAAACCTTCGATACGGTATATCATGCCAATATATACTTTTTTATTGAATTCATGCTAGAAAATATTATTAGAGTTACGATAATATTCTAGAAACGTACAATCAAATTCAATCGTGAGAAAATACCAATAACATATTTGTACACTTTCACAAATTGATATACTCTTTCGATTTGATATGACTTTTACGTTTAAAAATCTTTAGTTAAAAGAACTTTAACTAGATATTTATTTACGTCATTTTATAAATATCACTGGAAACTGGATATCACGACGTTGGATCTTAGTCGTCACGACGACTAAGATAATAAAATACCTAAGAAAATTTAAAAGATCTACAAGATAGAACCAGCAAATGAGGGAGTTTTGCAAAACTATCGAAAGCCATCTCCTAAGCATATATTTAACGATGTCAACGACATCCTCTAAAAAGAAATGGAAAGGTTTTTCCAGTGTAATCTGGTAAAAGCACGATCCAAACGTAATCGTCGCTTTGCGTATCGCGTAAAACCCTCTTCGGTAATTTTTATGTGCATGGATAAAATGTTTGTTACCGGATACATATTTCACGTGAGTTTTACGACACGCTTTTATTATATCTTCTCGTAATACTTCGACGAGAGAGAGATCTCTTATGGAAAAATTTATTGGGAAGCACTGCCTTTTCTCTTTCGAAAAAGAATAAAGATTATACAAATTTTTTACTTGCTAATAATTATCCCTTTATCTTGATAGCTACAAAGAATTATCGACTGTGATACTATGTATCATCTAGAGTACACGTACCTCGTTAAAGTTTTTTAACGTTTTCAATGACTCGTTAATATCGGTAACGTGTTCACATAAAACCATCGGCAGCTTATAACTTAACGCCCCCATTACCCCCACCGTTCCCTTTCTCCACTATCTCTCTTTCTCTCTCCTCTTTTTTCTCTATTTTTTTATCTTTCTATTTTTTTTCTCTTTTATCTTTCGATCGAATTACCCTCATAGCCAGCAGCGCGTTCGAACGAGAGCTGAATGTATTTTCCTCGAAATTGGATCGGTCGAATTTGCTCATGAGGAAGCAAATGTTTCGGTGCATGACCAGAGCAAACGGTTTGTTCGCGGCTATGCTTCGCACGATCCACGTAACGCTTTTAATTTCAACCTACTCTGCTTTTCTTGTCATTGAAACGAACCGAGGAAAGCACACTTTCCCGTGGAAAATAAAATTTTTCAAACGATTTCCAGAATCAAGAGAGAAACATACTAACTTTCAAAAACTCAACAATACTATATCATTTTCCAAAAATTAAAATAAATTAATAGAGTATCAGATTTCGATATATTTTTTTTATTATGTGGGGTTCAGACAGAGAAATATAACTGATGATGATGATATATATGATGGTTTATTTAATTATAATGATGTTGAGCGGTATTTACAAAAGGTTTACAAAAAGTTTACAAAAAGTGGCGTGGTTACAAAAATACAGAATACAAAAAAAGTTATGAATATAAGACCGACTGACTGACTGATAAACTGATAAACTGACTGATACAATAAAAGACTGAAGACTAAAGAACACTTTCTTTCTTTCTTACATTTATATCATAAAAGAGTAACACCCCTTTGGAGAGGGAAGGAGATTATGAATATTATCGACCAATAGCAGAAAGGTCCACTCCCAATAGTCAACCGATGGGTACAGCTTATGTTTTTGGTAAAGATCGTAGTGGAAATCATGTATAAAGAAACTTTGTTTTTAAACAACGGAATATCGTTTCTTCTTATGTGTCGCATGTGTTTACTTAGAAATCCGAAACCACCCGAAGGATCCGATACTGCACAACGGTTTTCGTCGCGCTTCGTTTCACTAAGATCGATAGCGTATTTAAACAGGAAATAAAATAAAGAAAGAACTAAATATTAATTTTATCGTCTATAATTAACATTTTTATACTAAATAATCCGTGTACATGGATTTTCAACGATAACGAATTGTATGTGGTATAATAAATTACATGAAAACAAATATATCTATAAACTATAATTTGATGTTACCAGAAACGGATGACATTTTCGATATTAGGTCTATAAAATGATTTATGTGAATATACAAATATTGTTTCTCATGGGTCAAATCGTATTCGAGACCTTTTCCTAAAGAAAAAAAGGAACGCCCATAGGAAAATAACAGGACTCGAATTGAAGATCGGAAGGAAAGAAGGATTCGCGAAAGAAACAGGAATGATAAAAGGCGCAGGACCAACCAGCAGGTGTCACGTAAATCGTACGTGTTACTTCGTACGACGAAGGAAACGTTCCTTCTTTCCCTTCGTACTTTTAACATGTTCCACACGTTGAAGATGGTAAGTACACGCACGTGATGTCACGGGGAAAATATAAAACCGCACGAAATTGTTGCTCCCTTGACGGAAATAGTGTTCGTCTTGCTTCAGGAATTTGGGACATTTTGTGACGTTCATTATTCAGTGGCGGTCTCACTTAAACGTGCCACGTATCTCACCTGACATATATGACCGTATAGAGAACATAAGTTTTCATAGCAAACAGTATATTTAGTACATTTTTTTTTATGAAATGCTAAAGAATTTTAGCTAGTAGAAATAAAACGAGCTCCCATGGCGTATTCTTCACATTTGGAATCGCTTGTTCTCGATTATTTATTAAATTTATTTCTTTGCATTGGATTATTAGAAAAGAAAAATTCATCTTTTAATCCTAAATCCCATTCTTTATATTGAATTCGACGGAAATTTTTTGTTATTACAAACTAAAAAAATGTATGTGTTAAAATCTGACAAGACAAATGTAACACAATACTATAAATATGTACTAAATGACACTTCTTCTTTCTCCGGTTTCAAATACGATTTTCATTCCCTTTTGCCATTACTTTTACATTTGAAAAGATTCTGAATAACACTAGACAGAATAAGTATACAAAAATATGCGTCAGAAAAACTGTCACGCGTCATTTCCCTTGCTTTATTTTTCTTTATTTTTCTTTCTTTCTTACATATGGAAGAGAAAATATTTTTAATACGTTGAAATTTTCTAGGACAGGAAGACATCATTTTTATTCTAGCTATTCTTAAATTCTATCTTGTCTTTCCTGGAACAATATAATCCACAAGTAAGAGTATTTATGGCAAAACAAAAATGGGGGATTACATTTCTCCAGAACAAACTCTTCGAATACGAGATCCCCGCTAGAGACTTTAGACGGTAAACAAAACGATGGATTATTCGGGAATTTACATCCCTACATTATGTAATACATAAATACAATGTAAAATTGGCAATAAGAAGACAGTCGAAGGATTATCTTTTATGCGCCGCTAAGTGATTCAGGATGGAAAAAAGAGAGAGAAAGAAAGAAAGAGAGAGAGAGAGAGAGAGAGAGAAAAAAAAAGAGAGAGTTATGAAAGAAAAACAAGACATTTAATGCATTTAAACTCCGTAGGATAAAATACGATTCGTATTTGGCACAAAGACTTTTCGAAATATAAGCATGATATCCTTGAAACTTCATGCATCATAATATAATTATATATATATATATATAATATATCCTACTATTTCACATTTCTTCCTTAACTTTTATTTCGTACAAAACTATCATAAAAGTAAAATAATATTAAAATATTTTTCTATCATAATAATAATTAGATACGGTATTTTCACGTTCTTCTTACAAAACGTTTCAAAGTGAATTCCTTTAAAAATGATTCTGCTATATCGAATACAATTTGAATCTCCAAGAAAGAGAGAGAGAGAGAGAGAGAGAGAGAGATGCCGGAAATCTCAATTAATTCTTAGCTATAACAATGGTCAACAGAACGAGAAGCAGGAACAAGACAATTCATGCTGCGGAAGGTATCGTTAGGTCAGTATGGCGCCTGATGTTTCGGAGCATGCTACCGGAGTATGCTATTCACTCACACGTATTCTAACGACGAACATATAAGCCCGTGGAATTTCCTATCCAACAATGCCTTCTCGATCCCATGTTTTCTATCCACAGCTGATACGTTACACCGAATCGACCGCAATGATCGATTCTCGAAACGCGAATGCTAATTATTCCGGTGGTTTCTCGCTCGAGCTTTCTAATCATTCGCAAAGCTCAATTATGCATTCTGCTTTATGGCCAGCCGAGTAACCGGTCACGTTCTCTCTATCCTGATGTATTAGTTTACGACCGAATACATTCTTCCGATCATTCCTATATTCCGAAAGAATCGTCTAATTTCTAATAACCTTAACGAACGAACTTCTTCAACTTTCTAATTTGATTTCTTAATACAATATTCATTTAGAGATTTCAATTGATTCATTATATATCGTATACATAAGATTATTTACTCTTTTAATATATTATAATATTTTAGGTCTACAAGTAAGTTTCCAGCGTTTATAAATAGATGGTGTCACGAGTAGATTCCGGGCAGAAATGTCACATCTCATGTGTTATTTTCGAAGCTTGTGTATCTGCTAACAACATTGCATCATCATATTTGCCCATTTCTATCTGCATCGTATATTTTATGAAGCAAAAACATGACAAGTTATGTGTCAAATAAACGTCATTTGCGGGAAGCGCTGCTTCTATTCTTTAATATGAAGAAAAGTGCAGCTGCGGCCTATCGTTTGCTTCTGGAAACTTACAAGGCGGAATGTATTGGTGGATCGACGTATCGTGAGTGGTTCAAACGGTTCAAAAATAGTGATTTTGACGTTGAAGACAAGGAGCGCTCCGGAAAGTCGAAAAATTTTGAAGACGAGGAATTGGAGGCTTTGCTGGATGAGGATTCGTGCCAAATTCAAAAAGAGCTTGCTGCATCATTGGGCGTCACACAACAAGCCATTTCCCTGCACCTGAAAGTTTTAGGATTCATTTAAAAAGTTGGAAATTGTGTGCCGTACGAGTTGAAGCCAAGAGATGTCGAACGGCGATTTTGCATGTCAGAAATGTTGCTGCAGCGGCTTAAAAAAGTCGTTTCTGCATCGTATTATTACTGATGACGAAAAGTGGATCTATTATGATAATCCTAAACGCAAGAAAAACATATGCAAAGCCTGGCGAGCCGGCTAAATCGACGCTGAAGCGAAATATATACATGAATAAGGTTATGCTCTGCATATGGTGGGATCAGAAGAGTGTTATATACTACGAACTGCTTCCGAGTGATCAAACCATCAAAGGACCATTGTATCGAACCCAACTAATTCGTTTGAAGCGGGCATTGGCGGAAAAACAGCCAGAATATCAGACTAGGCACGAGTCCGTAATTTTTCATCACGACAACGCTCGGCCACATGTTTCTGCTTCGGTCAAAAACTACTTGGATAATAGTGGATGGGAAATTCTGCCTCACCCGCCTTATAATCCAGATTTGGCGCCATCCGACTACCACTTGTTTCGGTCAATGCGGAACCATAAAGATATTATAGATAGAGGAAACACAAACCATAGGCAGTTGTGTAAGTGGAAATGTCTCTGCATGAATATAGCAGCAAAATACGAAAGGTTGATGTTGTCTCTCTCTAACTCATGCGGTAACATATATATCATATATATATATATAACGCAAGAAAGAACAAAAGACTCGCAAGTTAGAGAGAGACAACATCAACCTCCTATCTTCTATCTCTTTTTATTTCGCCGATAGGTTTTACGCTGGCTTGTTTGCTCTATGTGTAGTATCTCTATGTGCAGAACGCTCTTACCGGAATGCACTTCACTTCAGTAGAGGGAATCAAAAATTGGCTCAATACGTTCTTGAGCTCAAAAGACGAGAACTTTTTTTGGTCCGGAATTCACAAATTGCCAGAAAGATGGGAAAAAATTGTATCTTCCGATGGACAATATTTTGAATGAAAAATATGTAACCATTTTTTCAGAATAAACCCTCAAATTTTATGAAAACACGCTGGAAACTTACTTGTGACCCAATATATTTTATATAACATGTATTTTCTTATATACATTTTTAAAATATTTATTTGTAGATTTTCTGACATTTAATAAGAATATACAATACATACGTAGATAAATGTACTGAATCTTTGATTAATCGTTAGTCAGTGACTGATCGATCGTTCGTTCAATTATCACGAGCCCCAATTAAACATCGTATACTCTCGAGTCGTGCACCGAGAGGAACCATTTCGTCACTGGTTATACATACATACATACATATAAATATATATATATATTTATTTATATGAATGTATGTATATATATATATATATATATATATATATATA
>NW_015148972.1:3127032-3145728 GCF_001465965.1 Polistes dominula | reverse complement strand
TTTTTTGAAAATCTCGAGAATCGTTTCAGTAAAAGAGCTAAAATTTGTGGTGAAAACCAAAGTGCGAGTCAAAAAAGCCACGGGGGCAGATTTCCTATACTTATCCGGCTATACCCTTTAATACAATTTCATTATAAATTATATATATCTCATAATAATCAATAATGTGGAGAAATGTAAGAAAAGATATATTTTGTTAAATATATAAATTGAAAATATATAAATTATGTATAGAAAAAAAAATTTGTAAATATACAAAATTTATATCATCTCTGATATATAAATTGAATATCTGTTTACAGGTAAATGATCTTTAAGAATCCTAATACGAAAATAAATTATATTAGAGATCACCTGTTTACTTTCTAATTGCACTTTTTATTTCTTTTATTTTTCTACTTTTATCTCCTTTTAAGACCATACTGCATAAAGCAAAAGAATAAATCATAATTCAAATCATTTTCACAAGGCTATGGTGCTCCTTTTTAAATGAATCTCACGCTTCCATTGACGCTGAACGACGATATTCTCAAGTACGAGTCGAAGACAGCTGCCAAGGACACGTATCCTACACGGTAACAGGAAGAGAATTTTGAGAAGGACGAGGAGAGTCGAGTATTTCGATGACAGAGAAGAGAAGAGAAGAGAAGAGAAGAGAAGAGAAGAGAAGAGAAGAGAAGAGAAGAGAGGAGAGGAGAGGAGAAGAGAGGAGAAGACAACAAGGAGAAGGCAGGAAACAGCCTGTCGTCCCGAAGATTTGATTTATATGTTAATGGCCAAACCGTGGTCACGAGTTTCCTTGCTTACTTGATACGAATTCCAGCATAACTTTATTTGCTTGCAACTATCAGACAAATATGACGTATCAGTAAACATCACGATGAAACAATACCAAAATAGTTCGAAAAAATAATTGAACAAAATTGTTGTAAAAAAAATTTAATTCGACTTAAGAATATTTAGTAGAAAAATCGTAAATCAGGGAAAACTTTACACGAGATAAAATCAATTGATATTGATAAAACGAAAGATATTTAATTGTTGTTCAATTTACTTGATTAGAAAAAGAAAAAAAGCAATCGATAGTATCATCGAGATTTCAATGAAAAAGTCTTTTTATTTGTACAAACTATTATGATGATAATTCAAAGATAAGGTAACATGAGTTAGCAATGAAAGAAACTTGACGAATAAAAATACGATTCACTATCAAAGCATTATAATCATTACTTTTATTCTTCTTTTTTTTATAAAATTTTCTTGGAAAACCTAATCATTACTAATCAGTAAACCAATAAAAATATAAACTTTTAATTGAAAATTCAATATATTGTTGCATGTTAGATAAGATTGAGTACCAGTCTTATTGAGTACAGGTAGAATTAAAGTATAAAAGCTTCTGCAAAACGACAAACTTAACTTTTGTAAAATGTCGCGAAATCTGTTAATCATTTTCGCTGCCCTATTTACGGCATGTTTCGGTGAGTTTTATAGTGAATTTAATTAAATTGAAGAATACTGTTATATTAAACATTATTAAATTGATTGATATATATCCAAAACATAACTTTGGTGAATGATACTTTTTCTTAATAATTATTTAAAACTATATATTAAAATTGATTCAATGATATTATAGGCTCTTCGTTGATCCCACGGTTACCAGATCATCGAATCGTAGGAGGAAAATCAGTTAGTATTCTTGAACACCCTCATCAAGCAAGATTGTTAAATTATAATAGACACACATGTGGTGCATCTATAATTAGTCAAAAATGGCTGATAACTGCTGCACATTGTACAGGGTAATTTTTTTAAATTACAAAAGTAATCGGAAATATCAAGATTATTTATACTATTTTATGAATTTCAGAAGTCCATTGAGTTCTTATTCTGTATCAGTAGGCAGCAGTGGGAGTAGTGGTATTAAATATTCTGTAAACAGGATTATATCTCATCCAATGTTTAAATCTAAAACTTTAGATTACGATATCAGTCTTGTTGAGGTATATATAAATGATATATAAAAGGTGTATAAATAATTTGATTTTAAGTAATTTACTTATTAACTTAATTACTTTTTCATATATTTTATCTTAGGTCAAGGGAACAATACAGTTGAGTAGTGTAACACGACCCATAGCACTTGCAAACTTCGAACCAAGAAGTGGTGATATAGTTAATATTACTGGATGGGGTGCATTATCGGTACGCAATCAATCTTTGATTTCATAAAAATAATTAGAGTAAAGCATGTATCACAACTTTCATTTTGTTCATTTCTTCATGAATAATTTATTAATTACAGGAATCAGGCAATAGTCCAAACAATTTACAAGTAGTTAGTGTACCAATTGTAAATAGAGGTCGTTGTCAAAATGCTTACAACGGTTTGGCCAATGTTACTGAAAGAATGATTTGTGCCGGTGTGGAAGAAGGTGGCAAAGATTCCTGTCAAGGTGACTCCGGAGGACCACTTTCAGCAAATGGTACACTTTACGGAATCGTT
This sequence comes from Polistes dominula, assembly GCF_001465965.1. The sequence goes on along the minus strand of NW_015148972.1, from coordinate 3,143,219 downwards.
TCATGGGGATTTGGATGTGCTCGACCATATTATCCAGGTGTATATACTAACATAGCACATCTTCGTTCGTGGATTGCCAAAATGAGTGGCGTTTAATTTGATTTGAAATAATTACAAAAACTTACGTGTCTATAATCTATTCAATTAAATTAATACTAAAAAATAAGAATGCCAAATTTCATTATCTTTAGAGAAGTAAATAAAAAAAGAATAATTTAACGTAACAATAAAATGTTATAATAGTTGTTAATTCTATCTTTCAACGATTTCCTGTCATAATAAAATATATAAGATTTACAATTGCATTATATATTACTGACAAAAATTGTAACTCTGTTACGAATCCAATCTACCGATGATTACAATGTAGTATCGCTACATCTCGAGACGATACGATATCTCATTAAACATTTGACTTATTTATAATACTACGAAAAATACCTAAGGAGAATAAAATTTTATCTACAAACACTATTTCGGTGTTAACACGATGAAAAAGTTAAGTCGGAGATCTGAAATAAACACATTTTTGTTCGGGCTTACACGAAAAACGTTTTTCATAAGCCCTAAAAATTGATAATGTTCAAAAACAATTTTATCTACGATGTTTAATTCCGTTTTGTAAGTTAAAGACGTGCGAGATATTTCTGAGCGTGCTATCATCGAGTTGTGATCGATCGTCAACAAAATGACGTTAAAAATTATTCTCCTGGTTTGTGCCATCTTCGCTGAGAGTAAGTCTAATTTTTTCTGTTTTCCTTTTTTCCCCCCAAATCGATTCTGATTATTTCAAAAAAATATCTGTGTATTTATGTATAGTTTTCATACTTGGAGAAACCAGAAAAGTATCCATCAACGAGTACTCATATCACGTAAGTCTAAAAAATATTTGATCAACTTGCATTGTGTAAATTATTTATATTTATATATATATATTAAATATTTTTATATAATTAAAATTTATATATATAAATTTTAATTAATACTTATTTATTTATTATCGTTATTAAACAATTTATATACTCTTTATATTTTTTGAACAATAATAATAATTATAAAGATAGCAAACGTTCGAGAGAACCAATTTGTTTTTCTGACGAAAGTAAAATTAAATTTTTATGAAAATATTCTTTTGTATTAAACATCCTTAATTAAAAACTGTTATTTTTAGGTGTCTGTTCAAAAATTTGGAAAGCATATATGTAGTGGTGCTTTGATATACGAATCCTGGATTTTAACCACAGCATCCTGCGTATTCAAGTACATATATATCTCTACTATATTACATTTTTTACTAATGAATTGTTATTTATTCGATTTAATGCTCAGAGAAAAACATTTTTTCGGAGTTTCTACTTTGTTTCATAACTTAAACAGAGAACTCGTACCATCCGATTCTGAACGAATACTATTATTTTTAGTTTGAAGGCTTCCGATATCAAAATACGCGTTCGTTCTGAATCTTTGATAAAGAATGGAGATGATTTGGATGTTGATAACATCGTTATCCATAACCATTTTGACAAATGTATTAATCTCAACGACATTGCTTTAATAAGGGTACGCATAATCAAAGACTAAAATATCAAAGGATAATTTAATTATTATTATTAAAAAAGAAAAAATAATTGAAATGAATTTCCTATTTAGTTGAAAACACCAGCATTGTTTGGACCAAAATTACAACCAATCGGTTTGCCAGGAAGTGCTGATTATTTCATCAAAGATAACACCACTGTTTTCGTTACTGGATGGCAACGAAAATTAGTAAGTAAATTTAATTAATTATATACATTTATTCTCTAGCATATTAATAAAAATAATAATATTGATTAATTAATCATTCACATGACAAATCCATGATTAAAATTCTATGGATTAAGTATTTTCCCCTAATTAAAACTAAAACCTTTGATCCGAGTCTCTGAGATATTTAATTATTCAATATCATGCTTAATGATTAATTTTTAGTCGCAAGATATACCAATCGAAACTGAGTTATCGGTAATAAGCGTGATGACTGTAAATCAGGAAAAATGTAGTTCCGTGATGCCAAGTTACCAACCACTCTCCGAGAACATGCTTTGTGCTGGTAACATGACTAAAGGAGTGGAAACGTGTCAGGTAAGAGAATTTATTTAAGATGTAGATGAATAAAAAAGGTAGTCAAGGAAAAAGAGTGAGAAAAAAGATAACTGATGATTACTAAGCATCCAGTAGTAGATGCTTTCAAGAGGTTTCTTGACTCCGACCAGATGCTAAACGTTAAACGCACGTTTGATCGTAGTGTATATTACACATGTACAAACTGAAACGTCCACGTAGAAATACATACGTATGTATTATACCTACATACTTATCGATACCAAGCACGTTCGGGTGTCAGAAGCAGAGGTTAAGGAACAATAGGGGACTTTACTATGAAAAGCACGCCTTTTAGTTTCTTTTCTTTTTTTCTCATTCTTTCTTTCTCTTTATCTCCATTTGATAAGAAAAACTTTTCAACGCTTTACACCTTATTGTTTGAATAAAATCACGATATTAATCATTATCGTAAAAACATTTAAAAACATTTGATAATAATATAATATTATTCTATTTGTAATCATATCTATAAATAAAAATATTATAAAAATAAAAAAAATTCATATTCGATAACAAATCAAATATGGCAACTAACGAAGAGATATCTCAAGTACCTATATGTATCGCGATAAATATTATTTCCAAATAGATAGGAAAATCAAAGATAGAAAAGGAATTTGTTTGATCGACAAACGAAACTACCACGATTTCCTTTCTATCAGATAAAAGTAATTTCCTCGTGACCTAGACGCTATCATTCTACGTCGAATATATATATATATATATATATATATATATATATATATAATATGTATATATACCCACAAAAATGGATTCACGTGTCTCTTGGTCATGATCGATGTACCTAACAACTAACTAATACACGAACAATTTTGTTCTCTGAGATTGTTACTGTGACGTATTAGATAACCACTGTCATTTGTCAAACGATTTAAACGATATTTTTCCTTTCCCAGCGTACGTGGCTTTTCGCTAAAAAAAAAAATAAAAAACCTTACAATTTAATTACTATTTTACAAGTTAACATGAGCGACTGGGTGATTTTATTGAAGTACTTGAAAAAACTAGCGTGAAAAAATGTAATCAAATATAAAATCGCGGGATGAAATTTGATTTAAAAAAAAGGCGACGAGGAAAAGAAAAAAAATGTATTATATTGATCATTTCGCCAGTATTTGATAGATGTAGGAAATAAAAAAATATTAAAAGAATAGAAAGATAAAGAAAAAGAAAAAAAACAATCATCACCATCTCTATATTTTGTACCTATATCCGTGTTCACACTTCAGAGCCCCTAGCTATGATAAAAATAAAAGGTCATCGCGCATCTGTCTATCTGTCTGTTTGTATGTCTGTCCTAGAGATTCGCGCTTTTTATTCCATGAAAATTGGTTTTTATTCGATCAACACGTTTTCAAAGGATTTAAACGAAAGCACGCGCAAGCACCACTCCGCATCGTCGTGGAGAGACCCTCTTCGAGTTCTCTGTATTCGAAAGCCCCCAGCATTTGAAATGGCGCGGTGATAACGTTAATTTCGAAAGTATCCCAACGATATATCCGTAAATGGACTCTTTGTGCTAGATTCATGCAGGTTGAACCTCTAACGATACTCCAGCGTCCTCTTGAAAAGTACTCTCCGACGAGAAGAGGAAGAGCTTTGGGAATGCTTAAGAGAGCCTTCTTGAATACAGAATACGAACTACGGAATCGAAATTGAATATTATTGAAAGAATATAATGATGGCGGCCTGACGATAAAGTGGCGAGACTTCTTTTCTTAATAAAATCGTCAAAACCTGATATGCGTCAACATAGACTCACATTCATTCTATTCGTTCTAAATTTGGCGAAAATACACTCATGAATCTCTCTCTTCCGCTGTCTGCGATAAGAAATTCCAACGTCGATTCTACCAAACGTCACGTTTTATTGATCTTTCTATTATTGTTAAACAATAATACCAAGTCAATACGAGAACGTCAGTGTAAACGTTGAGATCGATTCGATCTCGTTGCAAGTATTTACTCAAGAGTTATGGCCAAAATTGAAGAGCGACGTTCGAGTTATTCGCAAACAATGGATGAGCAAGGAGAATTAATCCGAACACGATCTTGATCATTTACCGAAATCGTCTCACGTATGTTTGTAGGGAGATCTAGGAGCACCTCTCATGGTAGACCAGATGCTGATTGGGATTCTATCCTATGGATTAGGATGTGAAACTATGCTACATCCTGGTGTCTATACCCGTATCAGTAATTACCTCAAGTGGATTGCTTCGAATTCGGGCGTTCACTACTAAACTACTAAAGAAAATAATCAAATATATTATGTAAAAAAAATTATGGTACACGAGTAAATATTTGATAACAAAGTGTGCGTACAATGATAGTATTTATTAGATATTTATATAATAATAAAGATATCAAAAAATAAAACTTATCAGAAACGTTCTTATATTACATTAATATTAATTATTTTTAATAATACAATTTTAGTGTCATTTTTAATATTTCAAATAAAAGAAATACTTATTTGTTTGTGTTACAGAAGAAGATCTAGAGTTTTCGAAATTACTAATCTTAGTTTTGCAAAATTTGAATCTACCAAGTATTACTTTTAAACAAATATATATTAAATATATTATAGATATTTTAATATTTTCCTCAAAAAGTGTCCATCCCACGTTTCATACCTTAGCATATGTAGCTATCCAAGATCTAAAAGCTGCTACTCGTGTATAAACACCAGGATATGCCGGTTCTGCGCAACCGTAACCCCAAGATACAATGCCAATTAATATCCCTTGTTGTACTAATGGTCCTCCACTGTCACCCTAAAATAAGGAATTAAGATGCAGTAAGATATACTAAAATCATTATGAAAGTATATGTCAGAACATTATTCCAAAATAATTTAAAGAAATAAATATAAAATCAAATTGATATTCTAAATAATATGCAAGAATAAAAAAAATAATTAATATAAACTTATATAATTATTCCCAAATTAATTGTTATTGCAAATTACCTGACAAGCATCTTTTCCACCAATATTTACATAACCGGCACACAGCATCCTTGAAGTAATTGCACGACTTTTATACAAGTACGAACAATAGGAATTCGAAACGATTGGCACTCTTACTTCGCGTAATTTATTAGTAACTACACCATTCTTCCTTAAAACTCCCCAACCTGTTACATCGGCATTACTACCTGCCACATACTGATCCGCAATTGTTGGTAACAATACGGGTCGTATATTGAAATCGAAACGAAGTGGCTTCTCTAACTATAATTACAATAATATTAAAACTTAAATTAAATCATCCTACGACAAAATAATGATCAAAAAATAAAATCTTTATTACAATAAAATATAGTTTATGAAATATCGATTAGAATCTTTGGAAACTGTTAATTGCAAGTAACTTTACTCCCATTAATGGTAATTATCTTCAAGTATACGAAAAGGATATTTGATATATTTTCTGAACATATAAATTTAATTAAAAGATTATTCGAAGTTCGTAAAAATAAATTTCTAAACAATAAATACTTACTCGAATCAATGCAATATCATAATCCGAATTACTCGGATTATAAAACCCATGTATTAAAATTTTCTTAGCACGAAGCACCGTACCTACTTTGTTTAAATCCGATACACCTGCTTTTATCGATATGAATCCTGCGTATGAACTACAAAAAAAGAACAAATTTTCAAAACTTATTTATAAAAACCAACAAAATACGCACCCTTTTACGCAGTGAGCAGCTGTGATAATCCATTCTTTACTAATAATAGCACCGCCGCAAATGTGACGCTCATTATATCGAATGGATACCTATAAATTCAATCAAATATAATATCATTATATTTAATTATACTTACTTATGAACATATTCATAACAAGAATCGATTAAACTGTGATACAAAATTATTTCACATCAAATATATTTCGATGAAGTTTTCAACTAAAATTGTTTAAACGATGTAATTGTAATGATAAAATGTAATAAAAGAAAAAATAATTGAGAAAAATTGTTGAACTTTTAGTCATTAAATGAAGTATGCTAATCTAATTGATCCATTTATATATACCAAATACAACGGATCGACAACTCGTAGTAGTATGTAACGTATGTTCAGGTTTCTAGTCCCGTATAGAGAAACTACATAGTAACATAGGTACAATATTTGTCTCGCCGGGTACGCCCCGAGGACTTCGATTCGACGATCGTCGCTTAACTAGTTAATAATTGTCCGAAACACTCACTTGGTAGGGGTGCTGATAAATACTGGTCTGTCGGCCTCCAACAATGCGACCCTCGTCGTCTAAAATGCCGAATTATCCAGATCAATATTTCGCTAGGAATTGTTGTCGAGCAATTGTCGTCTATTAATGACAACTCAATAACTCGACTTACGATTAAAGTTATTGACGAAACAAAAGCAACAACATTTCACCATTATATTATATTTGATAATCTCAAAGAAAAAAAAAGAAAATATTAAATAACAATACATACAATCCCAATTTAAATCCTGAGAAATAACCAGCTGTACGAGGAGAAAAAGATACGACGACAGGATGAGTCTATTACTAAGCATGATGAAAGAAGACAAGTTAAGACAAAAGCCAGGAAAGAACTACCTCTCGGTCGTTAAACTCGATTCTCTTATATTTTGATATTTCGTAATCAATGTTTTACAGACGTCAGTATTCGTTTTGAATAGTAGGATTGATCTTTTCGTAACCTTCGTATCAAAAAAATACTTAATGAATCATTATACTTATAAAATAAAATAAAATTTCGTTGTTTTCCAAGTTATAACAAACACTTATTTAGAAACATTTAATGATGTCATGAACAATGATTACCAATCTCAAAGGTGGAGCGTTCGACAGTTCGATCGTACAAATAACGGAGAAATCCAATAACGTAATTAAACGTTATATTCCTATAGATTATCAAAGTTCTAAGGTGTTTAACATCTAGAAACTTCGTTCACGATGATAAATACCATGAGACTACACAAGGGTAAAGGTAAAATTACGAATCGATGCACGTATACTAGCCAAGATGCGAGGACAGCGTAAAGTCTAACAAAACGCTTCCGTGCCCAGGTTATATCTCATTGTTATCTCAGTAAGAGTGGATATACGGAAGTAGTGCATGCAAGCTGCTGAACTAGTAGGAAAGCAAGCAGCTAGATATCCAGGTAATATCGATTGCTTACTAACCATAATGGGCATTACATTAGTATGCCATGGCCGGTATGATTCTTAACGACTCGAAGAGAGCAAGGTGAACTGAGGGAAGAAGAGAGGAGGTGTTTGAACCTTAGCCCTTACTTCCATGTATTATACTACGAAGAGTACGACGATCACCGTATCACGTACAATAGCAATGCTCTTTATGTGCCAACATTCTAGGACCAAAGGAAAGCATCGCCATTTCGTGCTGTCCTTTACGAGTCAGCCATCTGTGCAAGAGCTTGCAAAACCGTTTATGCAAGGTCACACCGTGACGAAATTCGGAACACGTTCGCGTCAGCTCGAGAATTAATAATTCCGAATGACGTCAAGGATAAGCGTTTAAGGTCGAACGGATTTTTCCCTTCTTAAATTTTACTGCTATTTCGTGAGTACTTTGCTTTACCTCTGCTTCGACATTTCAATGCTAGGGGAATTCGGTACTTATAAAGCACACGAGTTAGAAGGGTATGCATTTATTATGCTGTGATAACCCAATGTGATTCAAAATATGAAATCAAGTTTATTCGGTCATCGATACATGTATAGTAGACTTACCTGATTTTTCCAAATATAACATTTCGAGACAATCATAGAAAATATCATACTCTCTCTCTCTCTCTCTCTTCAAATTTAGAATATTATAAATGCAAAAGCTCAACGAGTTTATCGACGTGATCGATAACTTTTGTAAAATAGTAATACTTTAATCCTCATACGATGTAGATACTAAATTCAGTGTATTAATTACAAATGAAGACTGATTTAATTTTTCTTCTTTTATATTAAAAATTGGAACCTTTTCATTTTACATAACTGATTCGAAGAATGTTTAAACGATTATTGATTATCGAACTATCAATCATCGAAGAAATTTATCATTGACACTAGAGTTAGTTTTGTTTCGTTCGAAAAGAAAGCGAATGAATCTCAACGATTATTGACGACGTAATGCCATTCTCTCGAAGAAAGAACGCCAACCGGAAATCTGTCCTTAAGATAATCGACTTTCATTGTTTTCTTGAAAGCCATTTAAACTTCCCTGTAAATCAAGCTCTGATATTTCTCAATACGCTTCGACGATATCGAGAACGTATTACGTAATTATCCTCGTACCTAAAACATAACAACCACGAATCATTGTTAATTTGAAGTTAATTTCACGAAAAAGCCCTTTAATGATAAGTGCCATTCTCGAAACTGAAATTATTCTCTTATTTTTTTTTTTTTACTTCGATATCTGTTAATAGATTTATCAAAAAAGAGATTTATTGATTTCCCATACGAATAGAAAGAAAAATTCGATATGGCACTCATTAAAGTCAACGTTCTTATAATTTTGTAATATGATAAAAAAATATTTATCCATAATTTATATATTATATATTAAAATATTACTTTAAAAAGTTTCATTTAAATCGATAAATAAAAAAGCTAATTACGTTTTACGATAAAGTAATTATATTTTCATGATTTATGAACCATTTCAAATAAGATTCGATACGACGTTGGAAATATTAAATAACAAATTTAATTTTGAAATATATCATATTCCATTTTCTGAGTTATTTGGTTTTCCTTAATATATTAATCAGACAATTTCTATTTCCTCTTTTGAGATTTGCCAAGTGAACGAAAATACGATCTAAATTTGAAACTCTGGTATTAACAAGAGAAGTAGGTAACCCTTTCGAATGACTCACAGTTTGCCAATCGAAATCCGACAAACGTTCGATCAGCCAGAAGGAATGTTTGTTGTGACAACCGGACTATGTCGGCGATCGGCAAACCCCCACTATTTGCACAAATCGCCGGTAATCAGTCTCAACGAGCGTCATCGTCCCAAAACTAACTCAACGTGAGGAACGTGTACCCTTTAGTTGGAATGATATATTCTACAAGAGAGAAAAAATCTCACCGTCTTTTCCCATCCCATGACGATAGCATTGATTCCATCTGACACGTTTGCGTTCACTGAAAGGTAATTTCACTATCTTCACGTTGGTAGAACTCAACGTCAGCTCTGATGTTAACAAACAAAAAATACAATTTAGAACATTTTTATACAAATGGGTATGTTTTCTTTGCATTTTACTAAAGATGATGGATAGCAAGTAAGATAAATTTGTGCTAAGAAATTCGACTAACGGTCAAGATAAAGTAATGTAATAAAGTTTAAAAAAAAAAATTTCAAAAGCCTTCATTCTATACTGCTCACCTTTATCAAGCCAACGTCATAATCGAAAGTATGACCGTCATAAAGATTGTATGGAATGACTTTAGCTATATTCTTGATGAGCGTACCATCTTTAGCATAATAAGTATTTCCAACATGAATGGAAAGTGCTTTGGTTAGTATACTATAAAAAAAAAATATGAAAAAGAATGAACAAGGTAACGGAAAAATCAACAATTTTAAATTTTCAATATTAAATATCTATTAATAATATTGTTTTCGTAGCACAATCAAAAGGAAAATCTTCAACAAAATTAATTTTATAGGAATTAAAAAAAAATGTGTACGAACTTCTCGACATAATGTGCAGTGGTTAATATCTATAATTTACTTATTATCAAGTCACTGTGGCGAAGCTCATTTTTATAAATAGCTTCAATAAAAATATAAAATAAAATAAAATAAAAAATCGAAAATAATATTACTAATATTATCGTAAATTAAATATATCTATTAGTACTAAAGAATATTCCAATGACATTAATATGCATGCTTCCTGATTTATTAATTATTCACTTTTAATTGTTTATACCATATTTTAAAATTCTTGTATTAAAACAATAGTTTAGTTATAAAGTAATTATATTTACTTAGGACTGATGTGCATTCATTGTAATATTCGTTCCCATTATAATTCTATTATTTCTACTTGGTGCAAAAACGAAAAAAATAAAGAAAAGATTGTACAACTTCTTTCCTATTTGACTTGCAATCCATAAACTGATCTGACAGCGGTCATATTTTTAAATCAACTTGACGTGATTCGAATCGCGATTACCGATAACAAATCACTCTTTGATACTGATACCGTTAACTGATTCACGTGAATTATTTTACATCTTGCTTGTCGAATTTCTACGAAAAATATCTTTAAATATTTCTTTTGACAGAACTATACAATATAATACGCGCGTGTAATTAATATTTATACGTAAAATATTATTTCTAAAATTAATTTATAAATTTTTCTACATACAAAAATCAATTTATTTAAACAAAAGAAGAAATTGTAGAAACCACAAACGAAATACCAATAAGTTTAAAATATAGTAAAAAAAAAAAAATGAATCCTAAGAAAATATTTTTTTCATCGTCAAATGTGCTCCTAAAGATAATGTAACTTTGTCGTGAGAATTTTTTCCATTAAAGCAAAAATAACAGAAATATTTCAGATGATAAAGTTAGATCGTAAACCAGGTATACAGAGTGCATCCGAACAGGTAGTAAAACCAGATAGGGTGGGGCGGGAAGTTAGTGCCAAAAAAAAAGAAGTAACATGTTTTCGTTTTATATCTCGTCTTCGAAAAAATTGTGTCACGAGTTGATGTCCGAACGACGTTAATTTAGAAAAATATTCACAGAAATGCATTTTCTTTAAACACAATAATTAGAAATCTTTTTGAAATAATTTATATTTTCAGCAATAATAAATAGAAAAATTTTTAAGGGTTTAGAACAAAAATTAACAAGGGCTTAATAGAAAGTTGTAAAAAAAGTCTTAAGTCCCAAAATAAGGGACGCCTTCCTTAGGTAGGGCGTTGTAAGAGTCTAGCTTTCGAAAAAGAAAATATTGAACACGGCAAAAAAAGAAACGTAACGAGGAAGTAACATTAGTAATTAATAGTCTCAGTGATATTGTTAAAATTAGAAATTTTAAATTCTCTCGAATTTCTAAAGAGATACAGAAGAAATCGGAAAACTTCATGGAACAGGTAACGTCGGGACGAATTTGGTAAGAAATCAATAAGAGAAGTAATACAGTTAGATCAAAACGGTACTGATTCTAAAAACTAAATTAATGCTGAACGTTAACGGAAATAGATAAGGTCTTAATCTTGCGATAGGACTCTTTATGTATATATATTTATGATAAGAATATATGGAAATGAATTTTACGATAGTCCGCCAAGGGAAATGGTTAATGCCTCGATATATATCCAACGTGATGAATATTTAGTTCATTCGAATACATAGATAAAGAAATTTACGATTTTATCATTTCCTTCATCCGCGTAGCTACTTTGTCGATTTTATTTTTGACGAACGTATAGTTACAGTTAATCGTTACTGCGCATCAAATTACACGCGTTTGAATCCTACCTCCGTCTATCTTCTTGCCTTGGTTAACGTATTTCGTTAAACATTATCAAAGAATTTACAAAGAATCTAATAAATGTACCGTAAAATATTCGTCCGCAAGTGAGATTTTTCTGTTTTATTTTTTGTATTCTTTTTATTTTACTTTTCCTTTTCTGTTTTCATGTTAATGTTATACTTTAATTTCAACGTAAGGCGAATAATATTTCTTTTACCTCCATTTTCATGGGGAATCTTATTAAAATTCTCTTAATTAAATTTCGTTACATTAAATATAAAACATTATTGCTTAGACGATCATTTATAAAAGAACTATTTCGTTTTTATACGAGCGGATATGGTGCTGGAGTAACGTTAAAGCTATGTAATAATTTATGTAGTTGAATAAACTATTTCGGAAATGCGGGAAATTCGAGTTCAATGTAAATATTAGAAGAGTGAACCCGCATGAAATAAGCTGTCTATTATTATTAATGATATAGCGTATAATAAATGACTCATATAGTCAAAATAGAAAGCATAATAGTTCTAATGTTGAACGACAATATATCGTCATGAGAACGTTGTTAGAAATTATTTTAACAATAACAAAAATATATATATATATTTTCTCGATCATTTTTTACGATTACTTCAAAAAAGTATTTCCTTATTATTTCGTATTCACAAAGTAATGATTTCGTTGAGAGGAAAGTATTGTGAATTCAAGCAAAGCACCGATAAAATTTATCCGAAGGTCAACAAACCTCGCTTACGGCTATCGTACATGTAGCGTGAAAACCAATATAAATTGACTTTATCGTTCAAAATGGGTTTTTAATTGGTGCGCATGCATCAACAACATCGATATCGATAAGAAATTGCCAGGTCAATGCCGATGGCTTATAATAAAAGTCTAATGATCGAATGGAAAACAGCTTAACCAAATTTACGATATGCTTACGAATTTGTACAAACTCATATGATCGCTCGATCGTTCTTCGTATATTTCGTAAACGTTTCTTACGCAATAAAAATCCTTGTTTATTCTACGATATCGTACGTAGATTAATAATGAACAAAATTATATATGCGTCGAAAAAAACAAACAGAACAATTCGAAGGAGTTTTGTCATATATATATATATACTCAAAAGAAATATTTCATCATAGTAAATACAAGTATATAGTATATACTAGATATATCTATATATGTATTGTACATATATGTAGTACCTACTTTGTCAGGGCAAAGAAAATCTACGGACACGCTTCCACATAAAATCAACAAAAGTCTGCATACGTAATTGCAATTACAACGTGTTTTCTCTTCAGTTTTTATTTCGGTATTCGGACTACTCCTAGCTTATGTACATTATCATTCGAGTTTCGCCATATGCTACACATATGTAACAGCGCATTTTTACTTTAATTTAAAATTCTTACTAATTACTCGCTAGTAACATCCTAAATAAAGCACTGCCGTTGTAATTAAGTAATTAACATAGTATTTCTTTACATCACCGGCAACGCCTTTTCATTTTGTCTATATATGCGTTCAAAAACGTCATATAAAGAAAAATAAGATATTTTTCGTCCGTTTGAAAATAAATTTCAGCCAGATCTAATAAACTAAATTGCTTAAAGATAAAGAGCGAGAGAGAGAGAGAGAGAGAGAGAAAGAAAGAGAAAGAGACAACAAAAAATGCATAAACAGGTCTGATAAAATATACACAACTACGAGCTAAATAAAATTGTAGATGCATTCCATGAAAATTATCATTAAAATTAATAAAAACATAATTGTTAATTGTAAAACATGGAAATATGTGAATATTTAGATTAGAAATATTACTCCTTGAATTAGGTTTAATTATCTGAAAGACGAAAACTTGAATGTAAACACGACATATTTCGAATTCATGATGCAACAACGATGCAGCTCAAAATTATCTACATAAGTTTGAGTCATTTTACGTGGGAATATTTAACAAATTCCTCATTGTGATGGTGAGTAAACTGTTCCAGTCATAGTATTACAGGAATTAACAATGTTACGATTAACGCAAGAGTATTATCATATAGATATGTATGCATGAATTTCAAAAGCTTTATATAGTACGACGAGAACCTTTAGTCGTACAAACAACATTAAAATGATCAAGCTGGTGATACTAATTTCCTTCCTCGGTTCCTCATTGACGTCTAACATCATTGGTTCTAGTATGTATTTAGTAATTACCAAAATTAATTATTTCGTTAATAATAAAATCTTATGAAATATTTTGTAAGAAATGACATATATTTCATATAAAATGCTAAAAAATATTATAAAAATCTATAAGATAATAATAATATTTAAAATGCGTTACGTAAAAATATTTTTTTACAATACGAAGATAAAGTAAACATATTTATGTTAAAAATTCGATTATTATCAAAACAATAAGATCACAAAAAGAGATATACACTGAGATGATTGAAAAGCATTATAACATACGATTTAGTTGAAATATTTGGATGAAAAGATAATTGTATACGATATGCTGATATTACCGTCTTATTTGAATGTCATATAGGCTATTATCGGAAAAGAATAAGCCCGAAGTCAGTGGGGCAAAGAATTATTGGAGGAGAGGATGCCGTTATAGAAGAATATCCATTTGCAGTTAGTATACGTCGTGCGATCGACCTTTACGGTCCATTTGATATATAGAGAATAATTCTTTTTCCTGCAGGTTTCTCTACAGAACAACGTTACAATTTTTGGCCATGATGTCGAGCATTTCTGCGGCGGTAGTATTATCAGTGATACGTGGATAATAACATCGGCTCAGTGTGCTCTCAGGCAAGACCATTCAGTTCCAAATCGCTCGATATAGCATAATCGCATAGTATACCTATGCATTGATAAGTTTACTTTTTTCTTCCCTACAAATTCGAATATTCCTCTTCTTGCAGTATAAACGTGAGAGAATTTCACATCAGAGCTGGAAGCACGTATTATTATAAAAACGGCACGACGTATAACGTTGAAAGGATCGTTGTTCACCCAGCCTTCAACTATCACAATTACGATTTCGATGTTGGACTTGTAAAAGTAATGTGGCTATTGATGATCGATTAATTAACTACTTACCTGAAGTATTATTCAATTACAGTATTTAATAATAAACAAAAAAAATGTTATATTTCAGTTGAGAAGAAAAATAGTGTTTGATAAATTGAAACAACCAATTAAATTACCAACAAAAGATCAAGAAATCAAGGATGGTGTTGAAATTACTATAGTCGGTTGGGGAGCAACACAGGTAAGGGAGATAATAAATAAGGAATATTTTTTTCTTCCCAATAGAAAAATTATTATATATGTGTGGCTATATCTTTTAATACTTTTATCGGTAAATATCTTCTTTCAGAATCTTGCTCCTTTTTCTGAGAATCTTCAAAAAACTAATTTACCCAAAATTAGTAACGAAGAATGTACTTTGACATACGGGTATCAGCTGACCGATCGAATGTTTTGTATTATCTCTGATAATAGTAAGCCTTGCGTCGGTGATTCCGGTTCATCGGCTGTAATAAATAACACGTTAATTGGTAAATCTATACATCTTTTATTCTTTTTATTTAATTGATTAATTAATAATTAACTTAATAATAATTCTTTTTATAGGTGTAGCATCGTGGAGCGGTGCTTGTGAATTTTCATACCCAACTGCATACACGAATCTATCCGAAATGATAGATTGGATTAAAGAAAACACTGAAATATCCTAATCTTAATTAATTTACGTAGGCGAAATATGTGATTTCTTTGAAATTTATTTAAATTTTTTTTGATATTTATAGATGCGATGAATTGTAAAATATTGTTTATGTAATTACATACATATCATATTTTCTAATAAAATTGTAAAAAAAAAGTCGTGATAAATATGCTTTACATCATTTTACTTTCGAATATTACACATTATCTATTATAATATCGCTAAAGAGCTAAATGTCGACCACAAAACAATTTTAAATCATTTACGAAAGGTTGGATGAAAAATAAGAAAATAACTTGTTTCACTTTTGCATTAAAAATATGAAGAAACTTATTCTCCAATCCAATAAAACAAAATTGATTTCACAAGTACTTATAGATGAGAAAAATGTAAATACGAAAGACGAGGAAAAAGTAAGTTTTCCAAATTGTACCTATACTTATCGAAAGAGTACTGTTAAAAACTAATAGGTTCGTAGTAATGCAATGATCCCATTAAGTCGAATACAAAATCCGATAGTTACATTGATACAATAGTTTACACATCGATTCGTATTCGTTGAATCAGCTCGTTAGTTCATCTTCCACTCTTTAGTCCAGTCAAAATAGCCCTGAAATCGGGTTTTTGAGCTATACGGCTGAAAAAATATGGAAATTATCAGAAAAATGCGTACAATACTGTGGGCAAAGTAAAAAAGTTCTCAACCACCGGGAAAGGGGTGAAAAAAATTAAAAA